>CAXKWD010000003.1:27434645-27649645 GCA_964059195.1 Ectobius pallidus | reverse complement strand
AGAGTAACAAGAGAGATTCACAGGAACCACTAGATTATTATATATTAGTAGACATGTAGAATAAGTCAGATGTTCTATGTTACCGAGAAAAAAATATATTTTACAGGTCGTCAGTACGACAAGAACGGGAATCTTCGGCAGTGGTGGAGCAATGTCACTGTAGAAGAGTACGTCAACAGGACTACTTGCTTTATCGACCAGTACAGCGGGTATAAACTCAACGAGATCGAACTTTTTGTAAGTTCAATAATTTTAAAAAGGTATTAGACTTTTTCATAAGCATCATAAATTTTTTAAGTTAGTGTATTGTAAGATATATTTTATTTTGTTGGGAAATGCTTTTATAGGATGACCTGGTTATTATTGCCACATGTGATGCAATCTACATGCAATGTATTCGTCGAACTCCATGTTATTACGCGGCCTGTAGATTGTCTCCCAGCAATCTGATTGACTGCCTATGAAAGTTGGTCTAATTAATTTTCCCATATAACGCTGCCAACAATGCGAGGTCTGAGACAAGTAGAGCGAGATTCTGTCGTGAGGTTAGTGAAAGGTAGCGCGAGGTTAGTGACAGGTAACTTCTAGTGCATCAACATCGTTAAATTTTCTCCCTTTGAGAAAAAGAGGTACTAACTAAACTAACTAAACTCCGTGGCGCTACATCCCTGGAGGGACTTGGCCTACCACCCGACCGCTGCGTCATCTCCCGTAGGCAGATGGCAGGATTGGGGGGCATGTGGTCAGCATGCCGACACCCACGGCCGTTATTGGTGGTTTTCATGACCGGAGCCGCTACTTCTCTATCAAGTAGCTCCTCAATTTGGAATCACGAGGCTGAGTGCACCCCTACCAGACCTCCCTACCTCCGAAAAATCCGAGGAGGTACCGGGGATCGAACCCGGGCCGACGGATCTGTAGTCAGCGACGCTAACCACAAGACCACGCCGGCGGCAGAAAAAGAGGTACAGCTCTGTGTAATTATATTTTGTAGACTATTTTGAACATAAATGAGTTAAATTTGATTGAATGCAAATTAAATTCATAAACCAAAAGTAAAGCAATAGAAGTTATAATTTCACCCAAGTAAACGCCTGAACGACAAGCCCACGAAAAATATTTGGTTAAGTATTTTGTGAAGCCGTAGACAAATAACGTATAATAACTAAGTCAAAAAAGTGAGCCAATTTATGTTCCAGGTAAACGGAAAACTGACGTTGGGGGAGAACATAGCAGACAATGGCGGTCTCCGGGAGTCTCTGAGGGCGTACAGAAGATTTCGGGAAAGAAACGGACCTGAACCCATGCTTCCAGGCTTCTCTGAGTTCACGCATGAGCAGCTCTTCTTTCTCTCCTTCGCTAATGTAAGTTTCACTCATATAATAATTATTCACCCTGTTGCAAAAAGAAAGTTTTTCGGCGCAGTTCACAAGGTATGTAAGCAAATCTAGTCATTGCTGTGAGGTTTGTTCACTGGGCGTTGGAAGTTTCCCTCAAAATTTGGGATTCCCAATAACTTATTATTGAATTCCCCATGCGCGTCTTCCAGTTCATGTTTTCCGATGGATTATAATATCCCAATCCACATTTCTCTATTCGTATTTCTCTCATTAAGTAAACTACATACCAATTAAATTTCATGTGGCCTTTCTTAAAATTAGCGTTCATTATGCCCGATTATTGCATTTCCATAGAAACAATTCTATGTAGACTATTTTACTTCTTGTACAAAAATTATGATGCAGTACCTTCTCAAATTATGACCGCAATTTTTCACACAGATGCCTATATATTTTATGTATCTTGATTTCTTTCAATTTTGTAACAACGACGAATGTGTAAGGAACTTTATGCTTTGTTTTCGTTTCTAGGTGGTGGCAATTTTAACTGATGCAAAGGAGATCTTTGATTTTTTGGACGTGGGGTCTAATGTTCACATTACTACCAGTAAATAAATACACACATAAATAATAAAATCAGGTAAACTGATACAACAAAGTAACAGAATGCTTTGAACAGTGATAAGTGCAATTATGATATGCAGAAAATAAGTTCTTTTTGTGATTGATTTCCGAGTTAAGCTCCAGATCGATTCATTACGGATGAAAAAATGTCTAAATTTTCATAAGCATGTGTGGAGGAATGGCCTAAATGGGTAGTGTTTTTTTGTTAAAGGTAATTGTATTGCAACTTCCAAAGCCATATACGAACACTGTAAAACAATATGTTGTCATGAGAACTGATTTGCATTTGATAAATTGTCCAATATCTTACCATAAAGTAGGCGCTAAATTGGGCATTATTCCGGTACCAGTCAACCGATTTGGTCCAGAATCAATAAGCTTCTTCCCATGGACGTTATAAGTGCATTACCAAGATTCAGGAAAATTCGATAAAGCGTATTTGAGGTATCGCGCGTACAGTCGGTCAAATAAAAAACGTCGGGACTCGTATGCAGTTAAAATTAAAGTTTTAGCGCATTAGTTCACAAGTTTCCTATAAAAAAAACCATAAAATACAGGTCATTTTCGATACATATGAGGCCATGCGACAGGAGGGAAAAGATGAACAACGAGGGAAAAATGAAAAACGCGGAAAGCGCAATACACGATATTCAACTTAATGTATTGTCATAATTCATTTTGCTTTGTCATCGCACCACATACAAATGGTAGCTTGAGAGAATGTGTAGTTAGGGCTGTAATTCACCTGCATTTTTCGGCCTCTGAAGCAGCGAGAAGGTTCCATATTTCTTAAAGAGGTAGGATCTGGCCGGCCGCGTATTTCGATGCTAGATTGGTTGCAGAAGTTGAACGTAAGTTATTGATTTTGCACTACAAGTGCCGGTATTATAAAATAAAATCTTTAAAAAATGGTCCTTGAATAATCATATTCCTTGCGAATTTATTAATTATTAATATTATAAGAATTTGCAACCAAGAATATGGCGGATGTGAGACATATAGGCTAGCCACAACCTTCTATACACGTTCGTTTTGGAACAAAACTGACTAAATAATCAAGAAAATACATGGAGAGACAAGAGGCAGGTGTGGACCTAACCTTAAGTCTTCCTGTACATGCGCATATGCTCGTTCGTGATACTTAATCAAATACCGCCCGACGTTTTTTATTTGACCGACTGTACAGACAAACCGACAGACGGACCTTATCCCGTCCCCCACACAATCTCATAAAGTACCATTCTGGCATTTAATAAATAAATAAAAATGAGAAAGGCCAGAAAAATAAGATTGTCAAGTAACTCAAGAAGCAACAAGCAAAATTTAAGAATTAACTCAGTAACTCATATCGGTGCACAAAAGTAATTCTTCGAGTTCCTGACGGAAAACTAAAATTTCAAAATTCCAGTCACTTTCATGTCCTGGTTTCCTTCTTAAGAAACCGGGAGATGTATGCTGGATGTGAATTTTTCCAGTAACTAGTCTTCTCTAGGATAGGCAACCATAGGCGTAACCAGGCCGACCATATGGGGGGGGGGGTTATAACGTCTGGGGGGTATGGAATACCCCCCAGGGAGAGGGGGGTCCGGGGGTCCGGGGGTCCGGGGGTCCTCCCCCGGAAAATTTTAAAAATTAAGATGCAAAATAACGAGTTTTAAGCTTCCGGGGGCCCTCCCCCGGAGAATTTTAAAAATTAAGACTCAAAATAACGAGTTTTAAGCTTCCGGGGGTATCCCCCGGAAATTTTTAAAAATTAAGGCGCAAAATAACGAGTTTTAAGCTTTCGGGGGTCCACCCCCGGAAAATTTTAATTATTAAGACGCAAAATAACGAGTTTTAAGCATCCGGGGGTGCTTCCGGGGGTGAATCCCCGGAAAATTTTAATTATTAAGACGCAAAATAACGAGTTTATACTTGTATTAAGTAATTTATGGGCAGACTTAAAAAAATTATACAATTTTCCTTTTTTTTAATCAATGGGGGGGGGGTTCAAACCCCCAAAACCCCCCCTCGGTACGCCTATGTAGGTAACATACTTCTCTAGGATAGGCAATATAATTATGTAGGACATAATTTTGTAGGAAACGGAATCCGGAGTCCAAAACGTGCAAGCCGGAAACTCATCGCTATTGCTGAGTGTGCTCAACCCTTCACATTCACGCACCACTGCAGGGCTTCAGCTTCATTTCACTTTTACGCGTCAATGCAGTGCTCCAGCGGCCATCTCATGCCATAAAATGCATTCAGACACTTTTTCCGCCTCTCTGTACACTAGTAGTTCACAGTAGACCTGTTCACATCAAAAAAATCTAACATCTGCTCTTCATCTCGAAACGAAATCTTGTAATAGGGAATGATTGTCTGTGCACGATGCCCAGCGACATCTTCTGCACGCAGAGATCTGAAATTTTAAATACCTATATAAGGACCTAGAGTTTGAAATTCGAAAGTCCTTCATAACTTAATTTCGTATTACAAAATATAAATCTCGGGCGACGCAGGGCCTTTTACTGTAGTAATTATATAAAAATTCACCTCTGAAAGGGTTAAAAGAGAATTTTATTTTTGCGTTTGTGAGGAGGTAGACTACTACCGGTAGTCATATCAAGAACTCAAAGAAGATTAAATAAAATCAGGTAAACTGATTTTAAAAAGTGCCAGAATGCTTTTGTTTAATCAGTTCTAATTGCAATTATGGTATGCAGAAGATGATTTTTAAAAATTGATTTCCAAGCTAAGCTCCAGATTAATTACGAGGGCTATTCAATAAAGAATGATCATAATTTTTTTACGTTACAACTCTTTAAGGTAAGTCATTGAATGACAACTCTTTAAGGTAAGTCACTTAAAGAGTTGTCATTCAATGACTTACCTTAAAGAGTTGTATTTTACAGCTCTCATATCATGACTGTGACATTTATACCATTTACTGAATGTTCTTATTTGAACAGATTGTAAATCTGCAGAATAAATTAAAAAACAAAAAAAAACGTTCATAGTTTATCACGCTAAACGTTTTCCTTATGATATGTGTTAGCTTGATGTGTCATGCACGCGTGGTGTAAGTTTCAACGTTATGTCTCAAGATTCCTGTCTGTGAGACGCCTGCAAGTGCAGACTTGTTCAATATCGCCTACGGCTTCAATGGAGGTGACGCGCGACGAGCAATGTACGGCTTTAAAATTCTGCTTTAGACTAAAACATCTTCAGATGAGGCCTATGCAATGTTACAGGAGGCCTATGGAGGCTTTGTTCTTCCCTACAGCACAGCTAGAAGACGGTATAAAATGTTTAAAGAGGGAAGACAATCAATATCAAAGGAAAGTGGACCCGGCGCTCCAATTACTGCTCTGATAGAAGAAAACGTCAACACCGCTGCTGTCGTAGTGAGAAAGGATAGACGAATAAGTTTAAGATCACTTTCTGAAATCTTGAAAATTTCACTGGGTGCCACTCACACGTTGGTGACAGAAAATTGCACATGACACGTGTTTGTGCGCGGTGGGTCCAAAGGCTGCTGACTCCAGAACAGAGCAGTAACTGGAGCGCCGGGTCCACCTTCTTTTGATATTGATTGTCTTCCAGCTTTAAAAATTTTATACCATCTTCTAGCTGTGCTGTAGGGAAGAACAAAGTCTCCATAGGCCTCCTGTAACATTTCACAGGCCTCATCTGAAGATTTTTTAGTCTAAAGCGGAATTTTAAAGCCGTACATTGCTCGTCGCGCGTCACCTCCATTGAAGCCGTAGGCGATATTGAACAAGTCTGCACTTGCAGGCGTCTCACAGACAGGAATCTTGAGGCATAACGTTGAAACTTACACCACGCGTGCATGACACATCAAGCTAACACATATCATAAGGAAAACGTTTAGCGTGATAAACTATGAACGTAAAAAAATTATGATAATTCTTTATTGAACAGCTCTCGTAATTAAGCAGGGCTTAAGGAAGAACAAGGTCTATTTAAAAAAAAAGATTAAAATCGTCCAGCATCAGCAGAACTATACAGATTTGTGATATTTTGACAATCGCACACTCACACGAAAATACAAACAAACAAAAAAAAAAGTCAAATTGGCCGGCTTCGGGATTTGAACCAGGGACAAAGACGTCATCTCGGGCACCTCGCTCAGTTTAACGGTCTAGTTTGATAAGCGTATGTAAAGGAATGGTGTTATTTGTCATAGCTAACTGTATTGCAACTTCCAAAGCCGTATATGGAAATTCTAAAACAATATGTTGTCATGATAACTGATGCATTTGACAAATTCGTTCTAATGTATTATTAGCATAAAATAGGAACTAAGTTGGGTACTACTCCGGTACCGGTCAACCGATTTGGTCCAATATCAATAGGCTTCTTCTCATAGACGTTATAAATGCGTATACCAAGTTTCATGAAAACCTGATAAAGCACATTTGAGTTATTGCGCATACAGACGGACAGACATTTTCCCGTCCCGCACACAATCTCATAATTACCATTCTGGCACTTAATAACATGCTCTAATAGTGATCCACTGTTGTCATTCAATAAACTGCACTAGTCACATTAATAAGAGTACGGTAAATACCGATATGCCGAGCAAACAAGTTCAATAGATAAACTCAGTATCTGCTACACTGTCTATAAACGGGGAATTCTAACTGAGCAGATATGTTTACTTATTAACATAATTTATTTTGCATAGCTTTAATGTAGACTCTGAGTTTGCATAATCTCAATTAACCGTATCATCACCCATGTATATATAGACACTGGTGACCTAGACCGTGAAGTATACAGACGGTACCGCATATTACATTAATGCTAACCAAACTGACACATAGAGTGATGAATGATCTGCACTAAAGTTAAAGTCAAATATTTATTCTCATTTTAGCGTCATAAGGCGGACCATGTAATCAAGCAATCCGGAGTGGAACCATGTACACTCGCAAGCCAATTGGACCATTATGGCAATAAGATTGTCACAAAGCCAGAATTTCTTGAATAATGAAATTATATTTTTACTATGTGTATTACGGTTGGGGTTGACATAAGTTAGACCAGGGACCTATTTCATAAAAATTACAATTTTAAAGGTGACATGTATCAGTAAATTGTTTTACAGACTTACAGTGCTTTAGTTGGAAAAAAAATATTTGGGGGAGCTCACCAAAATATGTAACATAAAATATAGAGTATATTTGCACGGATCTACCTAGAAACTGACCACCGCCACCGCCGCTATTCAAAATATTTCACCAAAGACGGTGCCTAAAATAGGGGTTAATCCGTAAACAACTTAAACCCTCAAGGCCTCAACTCCTACAACTGCAACCTTTTCTTGATTTCCAAGAATTCAGATCAGTGAGAATCCTCTATTGGAAATTAAAGACAGAGACAAAGTTGCCGCATTATTAAGTGCCAGTATGGTACTTTATGAGATTGTGTGGTGGACGAAAAAATGTCTGTCCGTATGTCTGTCCGTCTGTCTGTCCGTCTGTCCGTGTGTCTGTACGCACCATAACTCAAATACGCTTTTTCGGATTTTCATGAAACTTGGAAAACACATTTATAATGTCCATGGGAAGAACCCTATTGATATTGAACCAAATCGGTTCACCGGTACCGGAGTAATGCCCAATTTAGTACCTATTTTAATAGATTATGGCGCCTTTCTAATAGAAAGGCGCCATCACTCAAATACGCTGTATCGGATTTCCATGAAACTTGGTATACCCATTTACGACGTCCGTGAGAAGTGCCCTATTGAATTTGAACCTAATCTGTTGACCGGTACCGGAGTAAACCCCAATTTAGTGTCTACTTTAAAGGAGCAATAACTCAAATACGCTTTATCGGATATTTATGAAACTTCGTATACGCATTTATAATGTCCATGGGAAGACGTTTATTGATATTGGATCAAATCGGTTGGCCAGTACCGGAATAATGCCCAATTTAGTGTTTTTATATTAATATATAAGAAGTCGCGATAACGTAAATATGCTTTATTGGATTTTCCTGAAATTTTGTATACCCATTTAGGCCTATAATGTACGTGGAAAGACGTCTACTCATATTGGACCAAATCGGTAGACCGGTACCGGAGTAAAACCCAATTTAGTGTATATTTTAAAGACGCGGTAACTCAAATACGCTTTACCGGATTTTTATGAAATTTGGTATACACATTTATAATGTCCATGGGAAGAAGTCTATTCATAATGGATAAAATCGGTTGACCTTTTTCGGAGTAATGCTCAATTTAGTGCCTATTTTATGGTAATATACGTATTCGAAAGAATTTATAAAAAAAATGAAAATCAGTTATCTTGACAACATAGCCTATTGTTTTACTGTGATCTTATAAGGCCTTGGAAATTAAAATACAGGTAGCTATGACAAAAAAACATATTGATTTACATTCGCTTATCCAACTAGACCGTTAAAATGACCCAGGTGGCCGAGATGGTAGACCTTTCTTCTTCCGTAAGCCCTGCTTAATGAATAAATCTGGAGCTTAACTTGGAAATCAATTAAAAAAAAACATATTCTGCATATCATAATTGCAGTCATAACTGATTAAACAAAAACATACTGGCACTTTGTTACATCAGTTTACCTGATTTTATTTATACAGTGGAACATTTCTTCAATGTTCAATTCATATCTGTGGAAAATATGAGATCTCCAATTTAAACAAATAGAAATCGGGAACATTGAGCCAAATATTTCCCGGAACTCAGCTCCGGTGAGCTCCGGCCCAACTAAAGCACTGCAGACTTACATTCTGACAATTGTGTTTTCCATATAAGCTGACAACTTTACATAAATGTCATCGCAATTTTGTAGATTTGTATGACAATTTTACATATTGTTATTTCTAAAAACTTTTGAGTTTACATGTAAATGTCTGACAAATATGTCAAATCTTAGGATACCTACCATTTACAAAACAATAATTTTTGTTGACATATTAAAAAATTTACAACAAATGTAGAATTGTCAATACAGAAGTGACAGGTAATCTTTCATATGTAGGCCAAGTCAGTAGGTTATGTAAATGTGTGGCATAACTTGGCAAACTGTTTTTGTGATTTAAACTTTCTTGTTAATAAACTTGCTGAATTGTCTTGTTAATAATGAACACTAGTAGTAGCAGTAGTAGTAGTGAGACCATGCAGGATTTGTAGGCAATGAATTAACATAACTTCCTTCAAAGAGAAATATAATTTAATTAATTCTCAAGTAATAATCGATTGCTTAGGTATCACATTCGATGTTGAGATCGATTATTGCAAACCTATATGAGAGCCATCTACCGTGTACTAAAGTAATTTTTGAGTTTGACAAAAGAAAATTGTCGCTTTTATGAAAAGGGTTCTTTTCGTCTAACAATTTACATTAATTTGCCTGTAATTTAAGGAAAAGTTGTAATATTTATGAAAAATACAATTCTCATGACATATTGACAAATTTGTCAGACTTGACATAATTGTCGTATTTGTCACACGTATAGAGTTTTATGAAATAGGGTCCAGTTTGTGTGGGTTGTCCATAAATATTAATTTCGCCCATTATAAACTTCAGTGAAATTTTAACTAGCAATCAACAAGTAATAACTATACTTAGTTTGGTACTGGGATTGATGATATTTTTAAATGGCAGTCATTTTGATTTTAATTGAAAATAATGCATATCAATGAAAGTTTTCTTTTTCTCAGAACCATGTAACAGTGATTGGTATGACATTTTAATAGTTTCAAATCAAGATCATAGCAAATGAACTGAACTGTACGGTGGCGAATTTCTTGAAAATAGCTGAACACTTGCTGTATATTTTGCAATAAATATTTCCATGAAATTGTGTTTTGTTTCTGTAAACGTCCCAGAGAACTTACTTTGTGGAAGCGCCTCGTACTTTGCTTCGGAGGGATGGGGGTTAGGCATATAAATATTTGAATATATATTTTTAAATTGGGTAATCATTTGGGTATTACAGAGTTTAATATGAACACGTACGATCTATAATGACTCACGTGCTGGTTATGATAATAATGTGTTTTACATGCAAGACATTTTATGAGAAATAAATATACAAACACTACCTTTACTTTTATTATGACACAAATTACATGCGCTTGCCTGATGATGGGAATTATGAATGTTTTCGAAAGTTTTGGCATTTAAACGTTACATGGACCGCAAATAAAATTCATCAGAACAATGTTTAAAAATTAGCGCTCATATACTTTTTGCTTGTGTTGACAGGTATGGTGCGAGAATTGGACCAAAGAATCTCTTCGCTGGGGGATGGACGACGAACACTCGCCTAACCACATCAGAGTGATAGGAGTTCTCTCCAACTCTCCCGAGTTCTCGCGCGTGTGGAAGTGCCGGAAAGGATCAAACATGAATCCTGAGAGAGACAAGTGTCGGATATGGTAGTCAGATTCATGGCGCATCCAGACTATAGATGAAATTAAAACAGTGTTTATAACTCACTTCATCCGAACAGTATTTTAGAATCTCGGGGAGTTAATTCTTATGAGCGCACACTCAAGACTCTCTCATTGAGCTAATTCCTTCTCATAGAATGGTGCAGCTGGTGTCACCAACAGCATGATAAAAACTAGAGATGAGTTCTCGATACTTTCGATACTTCGATACCAACAACTCAAATTATATCGATATCGAAAGATACTACTTTAGACGAGCTTGATGAATTTTTGAGAATATTGTCACTTCGGCAGAAGTAGCAGATGCTCTACTGTGACAGAGTGAGAATGCTCGTATTTTTATTCAGTTCTGTTTTATCATAGATAATCCCACGAGAGATTACGAGTTTATCGATATATTCGATATTATATGGAATTATATCAATAATTATTATCGGTAATTATATCGATAATTATTATTATATATAGAATTATATCAATAATTACTATCGGTAATTATATCGATAATTATATCGATAATTATTATATCGATATATTCGATATTAGTCTATATCGAATTATCTGATAAAAACTCGTAATCTCGCGTAGAATTTATTAAGACTACACCATGAATAAACTGTAACGGATTTTGTAAATAATTATTATTTTCTTACTTTGTTGTCAACATTCTGTCAGCGTAAGATGAATGCATACTAGATGACTGAACAGTCGATGAATCGATCCGAGTTCCCAATGCTACCAGTAGTGCGCATCACAAGATGCTTACATCAAAACATTATTTACTATGAACTGGCTCAAAGGCGTACCGAGGGGGGGGGGGTTTGGGGGTTTGAACCCCCCCCCCCCCCATTGATTAAAAAAAGGAAAATTGTATAATTTTTAAACTCGTTATTTTGCGTCTTAATTTTTAAAATTTTCCGGGGGAGAACCCCCGGAAGCTTAAAACTCGTTATTTTGCATCTTAATTTTTAAAATTTTCCGGGGGAGGACCCCCGGAAGCTTAAAACTCGTTATTTTGCATCTTAATTTTTAAAATTTTCCGGGGGAGGACCCCCGGACCCCCCCTCCCTGGGGGGTATTCCTTTATAACCCCCCATATGGTCGGCCTGGTTACGCCTATGAACTGGCTTGCACTGAATCGAAATTGTGTTTTTAATAAATTGACACATATATTATTTCAATTTCCAAACAAGTTATGTTGTATAAAATAAAATAACGTTGTATAAAATACATAGCACGAATGCTGCTTATTGGTAGCATGTGACGTACTAATCACTGCACGTTCATGCCTTACGCGTCCAGTAACGAGCTGACGATCTTAAGCAGATTCAAACCAATGCTACCAATGGTGCGTCTCAGAAATAGATAACCTAGTTCATATAAAATAACATCATAACAGAATAAAAGCATACGAATTTCACCCAATCAAAATTGTGTTTTTCATCAATGAACATTTATATTATTTCAATTTCTAAATAAGTTATGTAGTATAATAGCTATTTATGTATCAAGTACGCAAAATAACGCTTTAGCGGACGAATCTAGTATAGCGGCCGAGGCGAAAGCCGAGGCTGAAATACTGGATGAGTCCGCTAAAGTTTTTGCGTACGTGGTGCATACAATATTTTTTAGTGATAGCTCTCTAAATTATATGAAATGAAACAAAAATACCGTATATAATTAATTATAATGAAAGACAGTCAACCATATTCTCAAGGCCCTCTCAAACGCAAGACAACAATGAACCGTACGTACCAAAACGAAATGAGGTAGGCTATAGATGAGTAATTATATGAGTCGCTAATTTGTAAACAATAATAAATACGAACTAGTATTTATGAAAAGCTTGTGAAAATATGAATTATAATCCCGAGGAAATTTCACTCCAAGTAAAAAACAATGAATTGGAGCTGGTGCCAGCAACATCACGGCAGAAGGAATAGGGAATATATTGCAATTAAATGCTGGTGCATCCATGTAAGCTATGTGAACGAAAATGTGAAAAGTTTTTGGCTTATATTTGTTATGTGATGAAGTAGGCTACCGTGTTTTGCGAAAAATCCTGGTAAAGTTTCTGATTTTCATAAAGAAACGTGTTGGCTTAAATTTGTTGTTTTATGACCAATTATATGCGTAAATCCATGTTAAAGTTGGTGTGACTGGTCAATGCCGTCTGGGTTTTGTTTATAGATTGCCATGACGACTTTAAAGGACAAGGCCGCTAAAATTGCATTTTGAATGCAGTTTGAATGCACTTTTATGCAATTTTAGCGGCCTTGTCCTTTAAAGTGCAGCATTTCGGCGTGTTACCAGTCCGATAAGCAGCTGTTTTAGAGAGCGTGTACTAAAAAATATATTTTTATGTAGTTCACTGGCAGCATGCAACATATTAAGCATTACATATTGATACCTGATGTTTGTGTAACGAGCTGAGGTTTTATCAGATAAAATCGCATCCAAGTAAGCATATTCCAAGATAAACGACAGTGACTGGTCGATATCCAAGGCACTGCTAAACGTTATTGGTATATATCAAGTACGCGCCATATGGATAGAATAGTCATTAATATTATTTCTTTATTTCTATTTTTTTAATTCTTTCGAATGTAGGCTACCATTACATTTTCGTTGTGGGAAGAGGTATAACTACTACTAAATAGATCTGCACTTCACAATACATTTTAATGTAACTCTTAAATTCATAATACATCCTGTGGAATGCAATAGCCTGTCTTAAGTTCCTAATGAAACGATGGAAAAAGAAATTGGAAGATAATTTTAAAATTCGCGTGAAATTACAGAATAAGATACAAGAAAAAACCAAGGTCCTAATCATTTTGTTAAATTGTTCTTCGTATTCCTCCATGGGGTTGTATATTATATGAAAATTGAGTCTCTTGCATTTAAAGGTTGATAGTAAACGATAGCACACAATGCCTATTTCATAAATAATATTGACTTACTTAGAGGTATAGGTATAATGCTAGGTATAATGGAAGGAAAGAGAGGAAGGGGCAGAAGAAGAATAAAGAAGGCATGAAGAAGTATGCAATGCCACCAATTTGAAATGGGAAGACGTGATATTTGCAGTCAAAGATAGAGTCGATAGAGTCGAATGGAGGAAACTGATTGAAAGAATGTCAAGGGACAGAAAAAGGCAGTTCAAGTAAAATCGGCTGGCATCCGTCTGATTAGAAAATCCTTAATGGATCACCAGGGATCGCTTGCGATCTGATGGACCTACCTAACTACCTACCTAGAAGTTTGTATCTTACAATTTAATTTACAGAAAGAAAGTTTTGGAGGAATGGGTACCGAGTGACAGCAGAAACTGTATCGGCCCATCTCTAATAAAAACAGTGACGAAGTTGAAGCATTTTCTCAAGATAGAGCCGAATTTCCCAGGTTTTTGTTAATGTAACCTCTTAGACTGATCTTCAAAATCGACTACAGCTAATTCTCATTGGGTATATCTTACTAAAGTAATATTCATAAGAATGTAATTTATATGACAACACTACGTTTAAATATTACTTTTTGAAAATCGCTGTGATAATTACATAATGGTGCCTGCAATAGACTAAGTAAACTTAAGTCTTATCTCTATTAAACGTGAAATTTGAAATTTAGCTGTACCTTAGTGTCCTTTCCATGCGCAGGACGCTGAAGTCTGAACCAATAGAATCCTCTTCAGAACCTGGAAATAAATAAGAGCGCCACATAAAAATAACAGAATAAGCGTAACTAATACATGCAACAAACCTAAAGCCCCAAGAGAAAATAATTATAGCAGAACTCCAATTATCTGGATTAATTATTGGGGCCAGACCCGATCGCAGTTAACAGTACATATGCATAGGCTAGTACTTAATAGTGTATCTTTTTCATGTGCTATGTTAATTAAGTTTCTATCACTTAATGCTTTTGTATAACTAAATTGTATTTGTAACTCTTAATTTCATTCATATCATTTCATGTATCTTAAATTTATTTCATATCATTTAGCGTGTCATTTAATGTATCTTAAATCATTTAATGTATTATGTTTTGTCATTTAATGTATTTTGTGTTATTTATTATGTTATATTGTAACAACTAATGTACTATTAGTCCCTGGCGAAGTGGAAGAAAAGACCTTACGGTCTTATTTCGATAAATCATGGAAAATGGTAATTTGTAAACAAACAAAAAATTGTACAGTACTGTACTTAGCCTACATGTGTCACATCTTGAACTTATCGGTCACAGTTGGTTATTTTGCTGACAAACTGTCGATTTTTCGGCTAAAAGTTTTGCTTTTTATCAAATAATCGCCCCTGAAAGACGGATTCTCAATGGTCGCTGCTGCAAAAACCACTTGAATACCGCCTCAAAGCGATCCGGATAGTTGGCGATCTGGATAGTTAGAGTATATATACCGTATATATCAGAAGTACAGTATGTGTTTACCTGGTATGTATTATTTGTTACCATTTTCATACCTATTGACCAGTAAATGTATTTTATTTATATATGTTGTAATTTGCCTATGTAAATTTATTAAATAACACGTTAAAAATAAGTAATTAATAACTAAGTTGAATGTATGGATCTCGATATATTGTAGAACAACTCCTGCAGTAACTGTTTTGGGGAAAATCAGAAAATGGAATTGGTCGCATTCTAAATTTAGTAACTGCTCAGAACTATAGTATATCTTACTATTGTATCTAGTTTTCAATATAGCTTTGTCTTTTTGTTTTAAAAAATGTATAGGCGATTTTAACGAAAATCAGCCATTAATGTGTACTTACGAAAATTTCATTTGAGAAGTTGCCATCGGTAGTACTAGCAATACAGAAATACATTACATTTTATGTTACCATTGTGTGTCTTGATCTCTTGTGAACAACAGGCACACCTTTAACTCTAACATTCATAGATGTTTCCATGTCTTATTTACAAACGAAAGGATTAGCTGCAATATACGGATGGAATAAATTCCTGGCCTATATTCCAAAATTATAAGATACCGATTAGGCCTATACTAACTAAACCTTTTTTATTTTTCTTCTAACACTTACGGGGAGATGGTAGTTATCAGTGTCAAAAAATAAAATAAAAATTCTTAGGCTCATGCAATAGAGCATAGTTTTCTGAACATTTTGATATACAGGTCTTATATGTTGCGTTATTATTAAGCCAAGCAGAGCGACCTGGATGAATAAAATACCATAAGGTTAGAACATGCATGCCATTTTCTTTTCGCTCTCCTGTAAAATTACATTTTTTGTACTTCAGGTACCATTTTCTGAAAATCTATTCATGCTAAAATAATGAAACTTTCAGGAATTCATTATAGATGGAAGACAAATCTCCCTTAGCAGAATTATGGGAAAAGTCTTGACTATACAGAATTTTCAACCAGTTTTTTTTTTTTTTTAAGTATTTTTTTTTAGTCGTGAAGTTTTCATGCAGTAATATTGAACACATTAGACTGATTGTGCTAGGATAAATAGTAGAACTTATTGTTAGTAAGTTCGCAAAGTTTCACAAAAATCTAAGCTACAGAATTTGAATAAAGCGTACCTATGTCAAGGAAAGTAACTGTAAAATTAAATTATCACTTATGTGTTAAAAAATTCTTTCCTACCAAACAGTGAGTTCTAGAACAACCATTCTCTGCTTATTTTAAACTACAGAGTGCATTCGCAAAGCATAAAAAAATTCAACTAAATCTGACTGTTAACACCTGAGTTATGGCTTCTTGAACATACGCTATATTTTCTATCGTTTTGCTGTAGCGGTAACTACCATCTCCCCTTAATACAGAATGTTCGCATTATTTAAGTAATTAGTGGGATGTATATGAATATAATGACACCAGAAACATGACATCTATAGTTTTATAACTTTTTCAAGTGATTAGAAAGTAAAAAGCGATCAGGAAGTTTTCGAACTTTCCTCGTGCAACATTCAAAGCAAAGGGCTGAGTTTAAAATATACTGTAGGCCTGATGCATAATATTTTCAGGTCTGTAAAGATGAAACTGTGAATTAAAATATTGTGCCTAATGATCCTGGTGCTAAAGTAATAAATGGATACAATTAAAATTATTTTGTGTTTCATTCAGTACTTACATTTCTCCAGGCTCCTTCTTTACCTTTACCTTTAGCTTCATCCAAAAGCAATATGATTCTGGTTAAGTGTAAAAGAAGTTGCTGAGCTACCATTCAACAAGGGATGTAATGACCATGGGAATGGGACACACACGAAATTGCCAAGCATTGTTGTTTTTATAAAGATTACTTAATAAGGAAATAGATGATATTAATATTCTCGAATAAATATATTTTTATGTTCCACGTTATAGATCTTATAAATTGCATAATCTTTTTTTCATTCCAAAAGCAAACACCGACTCTCATAATAATTCTCCTCTTTATAATGTTCTCCGTTTTATACAATCAATTGCACAAAATGGGCAATATAGATATATTTAATACTAACATTAAGTGGTTTAAAATATCTGTCGTAAGAAATTTAAAACTTTAAAATAGTAATAATTAAAAAGTGATAATTAAAATATGATACATTTCGTTTTCTTTATTTAAATCTTTCGTTTCCTCCAAAACAATCATATTCCTTATATTTTGTATCTGTTCCCTTCATTGTGTAATTTTCATATCGTATGTGTTTCTTGTTTCTTTGTTCTATTTTTCTGTATTTCTTTTAGTTGTAGTATTAGTTTAAATATTTTTAGTATTACATTAAACATAGTCTATAGGGTTGTAAAACTGGTGTAATTAGTATAAGAGAATATTGTAATTGGGCAATGAGCCTATTATATTCTCAACATAAGAAATAATAAATAAATAAATAAATAATATATATAGTATGAAACATTTACATAACTTAAGATAATTTTGCGTACGAGGGCATAGTATTGTGAATGTTAAACATGAATATTACAAACCCTCTGACATAGAATATTCTACATATGCTGTGACCCAGCAATAATGACTGTAGCCTAACGTGTTTCTCTCCCTCTTTTTTATTGCAATTTTGTGTTAAGAACATGGTCTTTTCAAGGAAGCAAATGCCATACCCGACTACATGAGGAAAAAAACTACAGCAACTATTCAAATCCTGACTGGTCATGATTTTGGAGCATGAACTGTCACTTTACCAGTGACTCAATATGTTTTGTGCTGCGATGTAAAGTGTTCGTTGGTTATATCGTTATTGGACGCTAGTTTTAATTTTCTTTCAATCATAACATATTGAATAATTTATATGTACTATACAGACATATAGGTACACACACATTAAAGCTTGCCGGTTGTGACCGTAATTGGAAACTAACCCTTAAAAGGTCTGTAAACAAATCACAGTGTGTGTTTCAATGTCTTAATACAACAAACAGTTAACACTAGCCAATTAATATTAGGTATACAAAGTCTAATAAGAATTAATACATGTCTTGAACAACAGCTGGAATAAAAAATAGAATAAGAAATTTTATAGGAATTTCTAAGGAGAATATTTTAGGGGAAAAATTCCTTTGACATTAAGATTCCAACATTCCATGCCGATACTCTACTCATATTCGATTCACCGCGCCAGATGGGATCTTGCTCCTACGAATTATTACCTTTTATGGTCTACCTCACTGTAAGACTTTTTTTACGTCGTACACCTAAAGAAATGACAGGGAATGACAGAGAGGCGGAGATGTTTCTCACACAGTGGTTCAAATCCCTGGCGGCAGACTTCTATGACAAGTGTTCAAAAGTTGATTCCACAGTATGACAAATGTTTCAGTTCCGGTGGCGATATGTTGGAATATACTGTATATATATCCATTAAATTGTGTTTTGTTTCTGTAAACGGCCTCAGGGGAACTTACTTTATGGACGCACCTTGTAATTTATTGAACGGTAGACATTATGATGGAATCAGCTATTGGGCAATCCAAAGTATTTGCTAGCTCTCGTCAGAGATTAGGCTATTCAAAAACAAAACCTTGATTTATATTTGTGTACCCTAACAATAGCTGTCTACGAGAAAATCTTTGCAAGGAAGATCTGTGAGCAATTACGAGAGATCAGTGCTGCTGGATTGGCTATTATTCAATTTAAACGAGAGAAAAGCCGCGCTCTCTCAAGATCAAATTGATGCTAAGTTCAGATGCGTATCAGCCTCAATATAAAGTATTGTAGCCCCTCACAGTACACGTGATACTACTTCTGGTGTGTGGATCTGGACAACAACTTTAAAGACACTCAGCCTGGTAAGTTATATTTTCTTTCAGTTCTATATTCGCAAATTAACTTCACAACAGTTTTTAATTAGAGCTAGAAATACATTATTGTGGCGGTTATTTACATGTATGTATGTATGTATATATATATATATATATATATATATATATTTATTGTAGATAACCGCTACAATAATGTAAATATATATTAAAGTAGATGTAAAACAGTTAACAATTTACTATTTAATTAGTTGAGAATATAACAGGTCCAACAGGCCCGGGTTCGATTCCTGGTCGGGACAAGTTACCTAGGTGGGTTTTTTCTGGGGTTTTTCCTTATCTGTGAGACAAATGTCGGGTAATTTTAGGCCCTTGTGGTCCCCAGATATCATCTGGCCGTCATTATCATCCCATCCTCGCCTTGTTTGGAATGAGTGTGTGTGTGTGTGTGTGTGAATGGTGTGTCTTGTCCTATGTGTTCGTGTTGTCTCGGAGGTGGCCCCAGCATTGGGCTGATCACTAATCCGGGGAGGCCCTCCATGTCCTTGTCTGGTCAAAAAAGTGTGTATGTGATCCAAAGATAATCCCTCTCCCGACAGGTCGCGGCCCTATAAGGCCCGGGCGGGTTGGGTCGCTTAAATCCTAAAAGGGAGAGGTAAAACTAAGACAAAGGAAAAAAAAGAAAGAAAAGAGAATGTAAAAGACTCATTACAACATTCCCTTATACTAATAACACCAGTTTTCAACACTAATAATATATGTTTAATTTAATACTATAAATATTTAATAGAACTAAAAATTGCGTAAAAAAGAAATAAGAAACACTTACAATATGAAAATTACACAACGAAGGGAACAGATCAAAACATAAGCTATATCATAGTTTTGAAGGAAACGAAAGAATTAAATAAAGAAAATGACATGGAGTATATTTTAACTATCACTTTTAAATTATTACTATTTTAAAGTCCTCAAATTGTCATCACAGACATTTTTAAACCATTTAAAAAAAATGTAGCAATTCCAACCGAACAAGAATTCGTCATGTTAACAGGAGGAAATTTTTAAGCTCATAATTTAGTACATTTACGAAGGTGCATGAGAGGATGGTCAGTAGTAAGAAGCTACTGGTACTTTAGGAGAACAATTCACTATTTCAGCAACGCTAGAGCTTCGTGAAAATATATAATCGTGGGCTTCGCGGGACCCCAATCAATAATGAAGGGCTTCATATTGAACTGAATATATAAAAAAGCTTCCCCTTTGAAGTGCTGTACAAACACGCTACGAAAAATCTGCCTCTCTGAAAATGTATTCTACAGGGATGTACAATGTTTACAGGAGTTACAATCAGTATCGCTTCTATCGTCTGACATCTGACGAATGCTATGAACTGTGCTATGGATCATCAACACTAATATTACCACATAGAGTTTTCAGACACAAAAAGGAAGTCCCCAACCGTTCAAGTGATTATGAAACACTAGACCACACTAATATAACTAATATAGTAGATCACGAAGGAAGTCTTATAGCATCCATACACACACATATAGGCTATATATATAAAATAAAACTAAACTTCCGTGGCTCTACATCCCTGGAGGGACTTGGCCTACCACCCGACCGCTGCATCATCTACCTTAGGCAGATGGCTGGATTGGGGGCCATCATTATAATGCAAAATTTACAAACTATGATAAGAAACTTCAAATTTTTTTAATATACACACAAATATGCTAAAAATATGACCTAAATATGCATATTCATACTAAATATGCTAAAATAGTTGAAAATTTCCTAAATATGCGGTTATATGCACAAAACAATTATAATTTTTTTATAATTTCTCATGATTTCTTCACTTAGTACATTTGTTGTATATTCTTGTACTTTGACATTGTCTATTGCTTCTGGCTTAACGACAATAAGATATTTATTACTTTATTATTATTATTATTATTATTATTATTATTATAAAAGCTGTTCCATTTTCACCAGGATGCTAGGAATCGGGTTTAAATTAGTCGGAAACCTGAAATAATGCAAAGGGAAAAAATATGACATGTCATAGAAATCCGCCCCCTATTTGCAGGAAAGAGAGGTCATTATTTTGAAGAATATCAATACATGGCATGGCAGAAACCTACAAGGATTATAATGAAAACAGATCTTTAAGTCTATTTCGAATTTAACAACTGATTCACAGTTTGAGCTACTACCAAAGTTGTGGACGAATTTCAGTAAACTATGTTAGGTTGTTGTCATAGGGAAACAATTTTCTTTCTTTCCTTGTCCGTACTATAGAAACTACAAGCAAAGGAAGCATTGAGTTCTACCCTGAGTAACTTATTACCAGGGCTAGGATTTATATGTAATTACATATTTCTTAATTTCACATATAGACACATTTTTTTCACTTATCTCCATCTATTATGTTGTCCTCTATTCAAATTATACAAATTTATTTTACATATTTTTCCATATTTCTGACATTAGTACATATTTATATGTAAAATAAATATTTGTCCATATTTAGTGATTTTAAGGCAATATTCGTACATATTTCATTCTTAAGAGTAAAACTACATATAATTGTCGTTTTCAGTGACATGGCAGCACAGGATAAGTTTACAGTTACGTAAAGAAATGAATGTGTGAAAAATGATTTGTGTTACATTGAATCAAATTTTTGTAATATAACAAAAATAATTCAGAAACTACAAAATAATAATCTGACATTATCTGGAAATATTTGACATTGTGAAAAACATTATTCATGAACTCAAATGTAAAGTGGACAATGTGTTTTCAAGAAATCCAGGCTTTGAAGAAATGTGTCAAATCAGTGCAATCTTAAGTAGCTCGTCAAATGTAAAACTAGAATCAGTGAATTTTAAACAGGCGCCAATCACTTCATGTGGAGTAGAACGAAGCTTCAGCCAATACAAATCACTTTTGAAAATTTAAAACAACATTTTGTGGCATACTGTTATGGTAACAGAAATATTCAATGAATGAATAATTTCATAATATTATAGTGATCTGAAAAAAAAATTGAATAATTTAATTTATGAATTCAGTATTTGTAATGCATTTTTATAGGTTCTGAAAGTAACAAAATGTAGTGTCTAGTGGTTAAATTTGTTTTGATGTCCATATTTTACAATATATATTTGCATATTATGTATGTACGTATTTTGACATTTTTAGTACATATATATGTACATATTTTGACATTTTTAAGTACATATATATGTACATATTTTGACATTTTTTAGTACATATAAATCCTAGCCCTGCTTATTACTGAAACTCTAGTGATATCAACAAGCCGAACAATGCTGAAAACTCGATATTGTATTTCAATTTCGAGAACATTTAAAACTGTATGAATTCTTTGCGTTCTATAAACATATTGATTTTATTTTTCAGTTTCTGCTAGATGAACCAAGATCAACATGATTAAGAGATTCACTTTGACATTTGGTAAGTAGTTTCGGACAGGCCGTTGAAGAGAATTCAATGCACATAGGGTAAAATCGCATTGTAGGTTTTCACTTGTTTCATATAAACAACAATGTCTTAAAAAATACTATTCATCCTGACTGACAGGAATCAACGTAGAGCCTAAACTATAACAGGTAGAGACTTGGAATTTTGACAGTACCTTCGTTTCATAATGTAGGTGCTCACTAAGAAGGGATTTTGAAAAATTCTGATTCTAAATGCCAAAAATTAAATGTTTTTGAAAATACTTAATCCCTTTTTGCATAGAATTATAAAACCCAAATCACAGAACATATTGTTGCTAATGGTATCAGATGGCTTTGGAAAAAAAAAAGCAATGCAAGTTTGACAAATAAGAGAAGGTATCAATTTATAACTCATGTTATAAATAAATATTAAAGAATGTAATCCACGAAAATAATGCAGTCACATAACTTTTCTCTACCCTGGACATAGAGAAAACAATACGAGGTATGGTAATATGGTATAATATTATATCGCAGATTTTTGGAGAGAGAAGTATGAAAGTGATATTGTTTTCTGTTTAATTTCATCCCCAAAACAGTTTTATGGTAACATGAGAGGGAGAAATAAAATTTTCCGCCTCGGTATTACAATTTTATGTTACAGGAATTTCTGTTTCTTCTTATTTGAACCCTTACCAGGCTTGCTGTGTACAAGCGTGCGATGCAGAATTCTACATCCTCTATGAGCCATAAAAAACTATATCAAGCGCTTTCTGAGGGAATAGTTTTAGTGTAATAAGTCGTTCTTCCTATTTCAGATTATAAATACCTATATAAGGACCTAGAATTTAAAAATCGAAAGTCCTTCATAAGTTCATTTTCAATTACAAAATAAAAAACCCGGGCGACGCCGGGTCTTTTAAGCTAGTAAATCTATATAATAAAAGGAAGTGTCTGTCTGTTAGTGCGCGCGGTGCCCAGCCAAATCTAGGGCACGCAGAGATTTGAATTTTTTACATAGGTGGTCGGAAGGGAGATCGTGAATGTAGGTCTCAATGAGAAATCATTGATCGAAGGGAAATGATCACTGAGCTGACGCTGTGAAGCGAACTCTGACACGGAGCAGTGGCACGGATAGGCAAAGGTCCTGGCTTCGAATCCCAGTGTCAGAGAAATTTTTCTCCTATAATATTCTCACATTGTAAGCCTGACATAACTCTGGAATTAGTAGAAATACAGCTTTCACAAAAATAAAGTGGAGAGTTTATTAGTAGAAAACATAACTATCCCATTAATATGAGAAGAATAAAATTCTTGAAAAATTTCTGGGAGAAATGAAATTCTGAAACTTCGAATATTGTTTTCCAGTGATAACAGTCTGGGGAGGAGTTCTCTCACAGGGATGGAATGAGTATCCGGATTATACGGTTTGTGACACTACTGAGTGCTACCGATCTGGTGAGTTTAATTATTTTTTATTAAATTTATTTTATTTTCTATTTATAATTTTACATATTTTAATTTTAGTGTATTATAAACGAGACACTCCCGAATAAACTACTTCTTGTGGCTGGGGGTAGTTAAATTTTCAGTATAAAAAAATATATTTTTATATCTTTTAATTTATGTACGTTATTCTGTTTTTAACATTATTTTTAACAATAAAATGAGGCATCTTACGAATTTGTAATAATGTATACCCTATGCTTTTTAAAAATAAATATTTTAATAATACATTTGTGTTTTGTTTAATGAAGCTAATACACGATCTCGAGTCAGAATTAGAGTTATGACTTAGACCAATTTTTGTATTAGAGAGTAGTTTATCTAAGAATACGTTCGCGACCGGTGAGGGAGAGGGTGAGTGGAAGGGAATTCTACCATTGCACTGCATTTCACTGTACCAAGAGCGCATGCGCACTCAATCGTATTTCTAGGTGGCCCAGCTCTTAACATTTTGACTTCAAAAAGTGGGCAAGAAATATGCAATGATTTCACAGTTTTTAATATTTCTTAGTTTATTCATAAAGTAATTATATTTTGAATACGTTACATCTCTTGTATAACGAGATGAATGGGCTAATCTTTTTGAAGTGAAACTTCTTTAGCCGCGGTAGTTAATCGAGAGCTAACCCAAACTTGCGTTAAGAACAAAATCGTCACGAAATTAGTGGGGCTGAGACGGAACGGACTGCACAGAAAACAATCAACTCAATGATTAACTTAGCCAAAAGTTTAAAAATCCAAAATTAAAAAATCTTAAAATCTAAAAATTAAAAATTTAAAAAAATTTTAAAAAATTAAAAAAATTACGGGAGCGCGCGGGGGAAAGGTATCAGGCATTGAATGGGGGGCTATTGCTGCTTCGAGTCAGTGGCGTGGTGAGCCCTTCGCCATTATAAAAAATCCAAAGTTGTAAAAATAAAAAATCGAGAATTAAAAAATTCAAAAATCTAAAATTTAAAAAATAAAAAAATAAAAAATTTAAAATCTCAAATTTAAAAATCTAAAAATCAAAATTTAAAAAATCCAAACTCCAAAATTAAAAAATCCAAACAATAAAAAAATTCAAAGATCCAAAATTTAAAAAATCATAAAATCTAAAGTTGAAAAGTTTAAAAATTAAAACAAGTTTCACTTCTGTCACGTGGCGTTCCACGCACACTTTTTTTAAAACATAGTATGTTATCTTTATTATTCTTTTAACGACGAGAAGTGTGTTGCAGCTGCCAATCTGATGCAGTCTATGGACCGCAGTGTGGATCCTTGCCAGGACTTTTTCAAGTTCGCCTGTGGCAACTGGGGTAAAGCGCATCCTATACCTGACACTTCCAACCACAACTGCTGGCCAGTGGAGGCCAGTTCTCGGATACTCAGGAAAATAAGAGGTAATGTAAAGATAACTCTATAAGCATGGTACTTCATGTACAGTCCGTGCAGAAAGTAAACAAAATTAATCTACTGACGGTTTTCATTATTGTCTCCCTGAAGAAATGTATTCTGTACTCTGTAGACGTACCGGCACAGTAAAAATTCGGAATAGCCGTTGTGCTAACCCGGATTTTATGCTTAGTGTGCTGACGAGGGCAATATAATATTGCCAAATTTTCTTTTTTAAAGAGGG
The DNA here is from genome assembly GCA_964059195.1 of Ectobius pallidus. NCBI lineage: Eukaryota > Metazoa > Arthropoda > Insecta > Blattodea > Ectobiidae > Ectobius > Ectobius pallidus. The sequence continues at coordinate 27,624,389 of CAXKWD010000003.1, read as the reverse complement.
ATTCAGGATTGGAATGACTTACCTGCAGAAACCTTCGAAATGCTTCCTGCTAATGCCAAACTTTTTAAAAATGTATTGAATAGGGTATGTGATGAGAATGTATAATATTACGTAGTTATGTTTGTAAATATTTATATATGCTATAGCTTTGAATGGACAGAGATTTAAAAAAAAAGTTATTAGTACTTATATTGATAGGGTATTGGTAGGCCTATGTATTTAGCTTGTTGTGATATTTAATGTGTGTAATTCTATGTATAGTGTGTCATTGATATATATATATATATATATATATATATATTTGTATGGCTGGTATTGATTTATATATATATATATTTATATATATATATATATATATATATATATATATATATATATATATATATATATATGTTATGAGACTGGACACGTCCTAGTGGAGCTGAGTGGACTCGGATTTGTGCCTACCGAGCTGAAGACCCGGGTTCGTATCCGCCCATGAAAAATTTAATCTTTCGCTGCCTAAAGAGAGAACTGAATGTGTACTACTGTAATATAGACCTATATTCTATGGCGGAGTATATTAAGGGTAGAGAAAGTTATGTATTTCACATGAGATCTATATGCTGTTTTCGCATTTTAGTGATTCTTTATTTTAGGCGTTGTTTTAGTTGACTGTCTATTATTGTTATTACTATTATGATTCCAGATGCCTTGGAACAAGAGGCAAATGAAACGGAAGCTCTTCCAGTAACGCAAGCTAGAATACTGTATCAGACCTGTATGGATACAGGTAAGATGTAGGCTATCATATTTGCTTCCTCTTCCCGTACCGTATATACTATAGGTAAAGAAAGAATAGTGTTCCACCATGAAATTCGATGTTGAGTTTTGGGAATAAATACACGTTGTGAGGAAGCACTGTGTGTATATAATACCGTGTGTCCGTAAAGTCATGGTGCACTATGCACTTTCTGTTATGGTCATGTAAAGTCATGGTGCACTTTGCACTTTCTGTTATGGTCATGTAAAGTCATGGTGCACTTTGCACTTTCTGTTATGGTCATGTGCACCATGACTTTACGGACACACGGTATATGAAGAGTGTAGCTCGAAAACTAAATGTTTTAAGCTTATAGGGGCTATGATATGAAGCATGGCCCGACTTTCTCTTATTTTTAGCATCTCTTTACATTAAGAACATTTCAAACGTAGTAACCTAATTTCCCCAAAAACTGCTCTAACGATTTTGTTTATAATTGTTGTATATATTTTTCTTATACCAAGGGCTACTACTCTTATCTGAAACTTTTCTAATGGATTTTTGTAGGGTAATTATAAGCTACTAATCTCATCCACGAATTCTTTGTGTACTAATAATCCTTGCATGAGGCTGAATGTGTGCAACGTTTTACACAGCCTGGCCCCCTTGTATAAACTTGACGTAAATAATCAAAATGGCCGATATCCGTAACAGCCAGTCGTTTCGTAGATGTCTGAGATTGAATTTTGAGGCTATGCATTTTCTGAGCTGCTTTTGCGGAATTATAAACATTGTTCCTTGTTTGCGGGACATATTTCCATACTTGTACCCATGATTACAGCTTTCTGAAAACAATATAATGAAATACTGAAACTAGGCAGACGACGCATCGCTGTTTGCCCGCTGCTCTGATAGATGGCTTTCAGCAGTCCTTCATAGCCAGGGGCTAGTAACGTCATGAAAAGCGTGACGTGTTTGATGACGTTGCAGTACAAACCCGGTGTAATCCTCGGCAGTTACACTCCGTTTATTGGTAATACGGCTTATGTAGAACTTGCGCGCAGAACAACCAAACAACCGTTCAACGCAGATATAAGCAGTTTTAATTAGTAAGGCTGTAAATGTTTATTTATTAGATTTCTTAGAACATATCCATACCAACATTGTGGATTATAACCTTCGAAATGATGTACGTGGATACAATGGACTAACCATTGAGTACTTCAAGAACAAATACGGTTTGAAAAATGTTGGAAGTCATTGGACTAATGGCTGGTAGTAAGGGAATAATATCAAAGTTCTTTCTTAAATTCTGTAAACGTTTCTCATTATCACAAGATCTGTATACTGAAGTGGCGTTATTATCGCTTAAGGGATCCATCCAAATATTAAGAAACCACCTATACAATGACAACAATTAAGCTGAACAGGTTTTCTTTCTTCAATTTTTAATGGTTTTGCTACTTGATTAGTTTAATTTTCCTGTCATTGTCGAATTATTAATGATTTAACTGAAAATTAATGTAATTTTTGTGTAGGCCTAAGTGTATATTTTGTTGTAAGTTATTCTTTGTCTGCAAGGCAATCTGCGTTGTGCAGAAAGATTATATAAATAAATATATATAAAATAGCCTATTTAATTATTTAACATTATATTTAGAAACTCGCTTCACTCATTGGGGGCTCCGCCCCCGAACCCCCGCTGAGGACCTCGAGAAAGGTTTTTGGAATTTTCCTGTGGTTTACAGCCTAAAAGCTATATGTGTACCAAATTTCAAGTTTCTAGCTCAACTGGAAGTGGGCAAACATTAATGTCAGTGAGTGAGCCCTTTTTCGGAGGTTTTTAGGGCTAAACATTAAAAAAAGATACTTTTTGGAATTTTTTTGTGGTTTGCAGCCTAAAAGTCATATGTGTACCAAATTTCAAGTTTCTAGCTCATCTGGAAGTGGGCAAACATTAATTTCAGTGAGCCGAGCCAAGCCCTTACACGGGGGGGTTTAGGACTAAAAATTGAAAAAGTAAACTTTTTGGAATTTTCCTGTGGTTTACAGCCTAAAAGCTATATATGTACCACATTTCAAGCTTCTAGCTCATCTGGAAGTGGGCAAACATTAATGTCAGTGAGTGAGTGAGTGAGTCAGTGAGTGAGTGAGTGAGTGAGTCAGTCAGTGAGCCGTATGGCTTCTTATTATAGGGATTTGTATAGTGTTAGAGAATCACTGTTCAAAGCGCATATGATTCAATGCCTAATTATATCAGATAGAATCTTAGCTAACAATAAGCAGCTGTGTTTGTGATATTTCAGATGGCTTGGACACTCTTGGTTTGGAACCCATGATTCGGATCCTGAAAAGAATCGGACTACCACCTCATCCACATTTCCTGCCCAGCAGGAGACATGAACGGATGTTTGACTTGATTCCGGTGATCGTAAAAGCCAAGAGATTTCTGGCGCTGGACTTACTAATCGGGCTCTCAATGGGTGTCACAGACGCACCAGAGATCAATACCATAAAACTTAGCGCACCTCAGGTTTTAACTCCGCTGCCCTCGTAAGTATTTTAATTATCAGTATTATGTAAGAATCATGCCTGCATAAGTTACTACAAATACTATAGTATTTGGTTAATATACCCGATCCAAGATGTGTACGGAGGAAAAGTAAACAGTTGCCTTGGCAATTTTGTTGACTCCGAATAAAAAAACAAGTGACGTAAGTTACTAAATACAACACGTATTTTATAACATAACTAGCTTAAAAGGCCCGGCGTCGCCCGGGTTTTTTATTTTGTAATTGGAAATTAACTTATGAAGGACTTTAGATTTTTAAATTCTAGGTCCTTATATAGGTATTTATAATTTGAAGTAGGAAGAACGACTTATCACACTCAAACTATTCCCTAAGAAAATGTTTGATATAGCTTTTAAGGCTATATGTAGAATTTTGCATCCCATCGCTTGTACAGTACACAGCAAGCCCGGGAGGGGTTCTAATAAGAAGAAACAGAAATTCCGGTAACATAAAATTGTGTTATCGTGGCTGAAAATTTTGTTTCTCACTGTCATGTTACCATAAAACCGTTTTCGGAATGAAACTAAACAGAAATACAATATCACTTTCATACATCTCTTCCCGAAACATATTACCTTACCTCGTACTGTTTTCTCTATTTCCAGGCTAGAGGAAGTTATGTGACTGTATTATTTTCGTGAATTTCATTCTGTGATATAATAATATATATATTACCATACCTCGTATTGTTTTCTCTATGTCCAGGGTAAAGAAAGTTATGTGACTGCATTATTTTCGTGGATATTGATAGTTCTCTCATTTGTTTCTCTCATTTGTCAAAATTATTCTACTTTCATTTTTTTTTTCCAAGCCCATCTGAGACCCGCTGGCAAAAATATGTTTTAATGTCAAATGTTATTTGGATTGGATAATTCTGTGTAAAAATGGATTAAGTATTTTGAAAAACATTTGATTTTTGGCATTTAAAATAAAAAAAAAAATAAAAAAATCCTTTCTTAGTGAGCACCTACATTATGAAACGAAGGTACTGTCAAAATTCCAAGTCTCTACCTGTTATAGTTTAGGCTCTACGTTGATTCCTGTCAGTCAGTCAGTCAGTCAGTCAGTCAGTCAATCATTCATTCAGTCAGTCAGGACAAAGCCTCTTATATATATATAGATAGATATTAATTAATTCGTTGTACTTTTCATTCACACAAGTAAAGTAATAGGCCTGGCCCCTAATTTTGTAGAAGATCATTGCGAGCCAGAGCCTTCAGAATTTACGTTACCAATAAAGAAACATGAGAGGAAAAGGTTTGTCGAGCGGCGAGAAGATACAGAAGGTAAATATAGACAAAACACTTGGAATCGAGCCGGGGGCCCTTGGCGCTTAGTCTAGAAAAGAAAGCTCAATTGTCTTTACTGTATGTAATGGACTAAACAGTCTGAAAAACGAACTCTTGTGAACTGTGCTTTGTACTTCCACATTCGGTTGTTTACTTTTGCTCCGTACACATCTTGGATGAAGTATATAGGCCTAGGTACTTAATTTGCTTCAAACCATCGCCTTTTTCATCAACTATCTTTCTTATATAATTAAAGCCTTTGTATGTATTTGTCGGTAAGGTCAAATTGTGTTTATATGTGCTTTGTTAATGAGACTACACCTTTTCAACCTCAATTTCGGAAAAAGTAATTTCAATTTCGGAAAAAGTAATTTCAATTTCGGAAAAAGTAATTTCAATTTCGGAAAAGGTAATTTCAATTTCGGAAATACGAGGGCTATGAAGAGGGTATAGTAAAGTTGGTACCACGCTAGGACAAATTACTCAATCGGAGCGAGATTACGTAGGGAAGTAGCTAGAACGTGTACCTAAATGTTCCAAATAAAACAGTTTTGATTTTTACTGTGGTTTTCATTTTATGCCCCATCGAATGTTTAAAAAAATAGCTTTCGTATTTCCGAAATTGAAGTTACTTTTTCCGAAATTGAGATTACTTTTTCCGAAATTAAAATTACTTTTTCCGAATTTGAAATTACTTTTTCCGAAATTGAAATTACTTTTTCCGAAATTGAGGTTGAAATGGTGTAGACTCATAATTATCACACAAATATAATTATCCCTGAATTATCACATAGGCGAAATATTCATGCATTGTTGTTTTTATACAAATTAATTAATAATGAAATAGATAATATTAATATTCTCAAAGAAATAAATTTTTATGTTCCACATTATAGATCTTATAAATTGCATAATCTTTTTTTTCCCATCCCAGAAGGAAATACTGACTCTCATAATAATTCTCCTTTTTATAATGTACTCCGACTATGCAATCAATTGCACAAAATGGACAACATAGACCTTTTTAATACTAACAATAACCGGTTTAAGAATATTTATGTGAAAAAAATTTGAAAATTTGAAAATAATAGTTATTACCGGTAATATATTATGCTCCATGTTATTTTCTTTATTTGAATATTTCTGATATAATATATTTTCCTCCGAAACTATTATTTTATTATTATCATTTATATTATTTGTTTTTCATATTATGTTTCCTTGTGTAAATATCATATTGTTTGTGTTTCTGTTTTTCTTTTCTGTGTGTTTTTTTTTCTTATTGTTATAGTATTAGTTTAATTATTTTGAATATCACTTTAAATAATTAATATTAGAATCTGGTGTATTAATATAAGCGAGAATATTGTAATTGGGCATTAGCCTGTAATATTTTTAGTACAATAAATAAATAAATAAATGGCGAAAGATAAGAGTATCGTACGCTCCGAACAATGCGTTGCTATTGGCGACCACACGCTTGTTATCTCGGCACTCCCGATCGTTCCTTCTCTCCAAACTCCCGATCGTACCAAACACCAACCCTTGCACCAAAATGACAACCCTCTAGCTCACTCGGCACTCCCGATCAGACCACAATCACCTCTTCACATAGCCTAAATAATGTATAACACTATCCACATAGTTAAGTGCGCGAGCGGAGGCGGCAGCCGAAGCGACGCGCCCTTGCATTTTCGAATAATGTACGATACACTGTTTGTAGGTTTCGAAAATGTGGCATATTATATCTTCCAGAGGTTAGTAAGCCTGTCAACATTTGTTTACCGGTATGACGTCACACTAGCAACGTCCAATCACGAGTTTCTACGTAATATGAGGACCGAAGAAGTGGTATAAAAGAAAGTGCATCGCGAGGGAGTGGTGGGTGGGAACATTCATCCAAGGTGCGACTTAAATTTATTTTTTCCCAAGTAAATAAATCCCTTTTATTAATAAAAATAAATAGGCTAGATAAAATCAGGTAAACTGATGTAACAAAGTGCTACTGGCTAATAATTAATAAATCGATCTGGAGCTTTGCTCGAAGATCGAATACAAAAATTAAAAAAACATGAATCTTGTTCTTAAGTTACCTGACGAATCGAGAAAGCTTTTGTTGTTGAGTCAAGAAAGCGTTACTTCATCTATGAGCTATGAATAAATTATACAAACTTTCAGATTTATTTAATAAAGATATTAAAAAACTTTGTTACGTTTGGACAAAACATGTTTATTGGATTGAATCCCTGTAGATTTTTTATTCCTTGTTCTCTTTTAGATTTTAAACGATCAACATCAACTCGCATAAGTACCACGTTTTATGAATCCCAAGTGGCGTCTATTAACTCGATTAAGTAGGAGGCAGATTTATGGGTAAAATATTCGTTAACTTCCTTATATTTCGGTGTATTTCGCGAAGTAAGTTATTTTATAGCTCAGGGCCATAGTGCTTTAGGGAATAATCAGACCAATTAAAAATTCCCAACGACCTCCCCGGGGATCGAAGCCGCGATTTTCCTGTTTCTAGCGCAGTGCCTCAACCACAGCCACAAATCTCTGACTCGCGAATAACAAGAGATTAAACTCGTATTATGCGATTCAACCTTGCATTGGCAGATTATGTGGCTTGTAATAAAATTGGAGGGAAACAGTAGATTTTACGGAAAAATTTCAAACAGATAAAAGATTCCTTATCCGTTCCTCTAACGGTGTGTGTGACAATCACAGTGATACATAATTGACTAAAGCTGTATTAAACATTACTTACTTACTCAATGGCAATAGACAATTCCTCAGCAAGTTAAAGGAATAAACCGGAGGTTCATTGCCACTCTTGACTGAGCCCGCCATTCAACCCTATTCCGTCCTAACTCCATCCAATCATCCCTCGCAAAACCTACTTCCCTTAAATCTATCCTAATATTGTCCTTCCACTTACGTCTAGTCTTCCAAGTGGTCTTTTCCCTTCGGGCCTCCCAGTCAATACTTTTGAGATAATATATAAGATAAGACATATTATGTCTTTCCTCCCCCATGCGCGCAACATGTCCAGCCCATTTCATCCTCCGTGATTTAATTACTCTTACTATATCCTGTGAAGAGTGCAGGTCATGAAACTCGTCGTTATACAGTTTTCTCCAGTCCCCATTTTCATCTCTCTTAGGCCCAAATATTTTCCTAAGCACCCTGTTTTCGAACACTCTCATTGTCCAGCCCATTTCATCCTCCGTGATTTAATTACTCTTACTATATCCTGTGAAGAGTGCAGGTCATGAAACTCGTCGTTATACAGTTTTCTCCAGTCTCCATTTTCATCTCTCTTAGGCCCAAATATTTTCCTAAGCACCCTGTTTTCGAACACTCTCAGACTGTTCTTCCCGAAGAGTAAGCGACTATGTCTCACATCCATATAATACAACCGGCAGGATAATATCTTATAAATTATTATTTTTAGATTTCTGGTACCGTTCTCGAACCACTCTGCATTAAAGAAAAATGATAATTTATGAAAAACTTTTCACGAACTGAACTATATTAAACAGTAAAACCATATTTAGCCTATAATATTTCCTGAGAGATTTATTTCGTAGAAGTTTAACATAAACAGAATTCTGTTTAACTCGTTTATAATTAAAGTTTCAATACTATACTCACTATAAAATCAAAGCAAAAAAAAAGCAAAACAAAAACAATATTCTAGAAAGCATAGACTTTATAGAAAAAAATTGATCAGTAATCCATGATTTTTCTTGATAGCAAATTAATTGTTCAAGTAAATCACTATGTTTGATTGTATATTTATATGACGACTACCTAGAAGGTACATTATAAACAAAAGTAGAAAAACATTAACAAATGATTTAGAAAAAATGTTACATTTAACTTATACAAAAAGAAAATAAGTTATTTGAAACTGTTCATTTTCTATGGTATAAGTAGCCTAAATAAAGTTAGGTAAACTGATGTAACGAAGTGCCAGAATGCGTTTGTTTAATAAGTGATAATTGCAATTATAATATGCTGAAAATAGGTAATTTATATTAACGATTTCCGAGTTAATCTCCAGATAGATTCATTAAGCAGGGCTTACGGAAGAACAAAGGTCTAGTTTGATAAACATATGTGAAGGAATATGTGGGTAGTGTTATTTGTCAAAGCTACCTGTATTGCAACTTGCAAAGCCGTACATGAACACTGTAAAACAATTTGTTGTCATAAGAAGTGATTTGCATTTGATAAATTATTTCTAATATGTTACCATAAAGTAGGCACTAAATTGGGCATCACTCCAGGACTGGCCAACCAATTTGGTCCAATGTCAATAGGCTTCTTCCCATGGACGTTTTAAATGCGTATACCAAGTGGCATGAAAATCCTAGTTATCGCGCGTACAAACATACGGATAGCCAGACAGACTGATAGATATTTTCACCTCCACCATACAATCTCATAAAGTACCATTCTGGCACTTAATAAACAATCTACTATTAATTGTTCATGTAGATTCTTTTTAGATCAGCATCCTTTCATAATGAATATCCACTTAAGCACTTAGGCATTAAATAAATTCTGTATTCGTAGCCAAACAGAACTAGAGGAATGAAATTCATTAATGAAGCATTTCTGTGAATTTCATGCTTCAGTTCTAAATTTGAAATTCAATACATAAAATTAAAACTTTACATTATGCAATATAAACAACTTTTCCCTGTATTTCACTCGGTTGTTGTGACATTCAGTGCTCATAAATACAAATTGCCATCCAACGTACAATAGGAATACAAATTTCTAACATGAATGTGGGTTGAACAGAACAACAACTTTTCTCTATTCATTTAAGTGGTTTCCAGACGCACTTGTTGGATTTATTTGAATGTAACAAAAGATCCACAAAAAGCATGTTTTCATATAGCAAACCCAGCGTTATGTTAGCACTATGCAAGAAAACACAACCATAAAGAGTATTATTACAGGATTTAATCGTTAATAAAATAGACGCAGTAAGATATACACAGAAAAGCAAATAAAGATGCTGAAATAGGCATCAAACTTAGAACGAAAACATGGCACTATTTGATTTTCCTGGGTCTAAAATTTTATTGTGTGTTCTTATACGGTAAACCACAAATTGCTCCTTTTCCAGCAAATTTATTTCAAACGATGATTTACTAACATAGATATCACTTTTAAAACAAAAAGAGGTAGAGACTGAACTTAAAGAAGGCCTAGGACGGAAACCTGTACTTAGCGCAGTATGTCAACATGCGACCACTGTACTAAAGCAAACTCTTTGGCGCTACATCCCTAGCAGGGACAAGGCTGACCGTCCGAATATTGCGTCAACTAAATTTGTATTTAGATGTCATTAGAAGATGGTGGGATTGGGGGCATGTGGTCAGCATACCGCCGCCGGTTATTGGCGATTTTCTTATCCGGAGCTGCTACTAAAATTAATTAGATCGTGACTACTAAAGAACACTCAACTTATAGGAAGTGCTCTACAGTTTCATAGCTATCTTTTTCTACGATAGTGTGTAAATTAGTAATCTGACTAATCATTGTCAGGGCCTAAGGATATCCTTTAAAAATATGTCCCTAAGGAAATTCAACAATATTTTTATGCACTATTAATCATTTTACACACCTAAAATAAGTGCAAATGACGATAGCAGATGCAAAGGACAATAAAATCATAACACTATAGGCTAAAATGCAGTTGGCGATCGTAGATTCAGATGGCCATAAGAACGTTACCTTAAAAAAAACCTCCATTTTTAATGTTCAGGCCTATATTTAATTATTCAACTGAAAATCAAGTGTTGTATTTTTATATCAATCTGACTGGTGCTCGCATCCACAATATCAAACATATTTCCGAAAATAGTATTTTTGGATTCAGGGGACCTAAAAGTTATATTTATGTTAAAAATTCGACTTCAAATTTGGGGATCGAAAACAATAACTTACTTCCTCTACCTATAGTAACTTACCTATGGTACGGGCAGAGGAAGTAAAAATACATTCATTTTATCAATGGCAATACTAGAATGGACTAAACCGACACTCGAAAGGTCGCGGGTTCGATCCCCGATGAGGTCGTTGGAGTTTTTCAATTGGCCTAATCCTTCTGGTGGCACTATGGCCCTGGGGTAGACTCAGCCTCTAACAGAAATGAGTACCAGGAGCAATCCGGTGGGTAAAGGCGGCCGGTGCGTAAGGCTGACAACCCTGACAAGGCTTGAATAGGCCTAGAAATTAATTTATTATCATTTATTCCTATTATATCAAACAGAAATAATATTTTCACAACTGAAGCATCCCTTAAATATTTCCTAATCCAAGCATTTGCTTCAGTAAGATTATTATTCCTCATTTTGATAAAAGGATTTCTAGAAAATCTTTTCTCCCTAAATAATACACACTTAACAAATATTATTTTGTCAGCTCCATTATTAATAAAAAGAGGAGCCTCGCCCTTTCACTGATGATTTCCAAGAGTTATAGAAGGATTAGAATGAAATAATTGCTTCATTTTAATAACAATTCAAAAAATTGCCCCACTATCCCTTATTTCATATTCCTTAACCATAAATTCCTTCATATTCATTATCATCATACTATCTATTGCTACTGGCGCCATTGGTGGTTATAATCAAAATTTCCATCCGAAAAATTCTTACTTACTCATCTATTAATCATATTGGTTGAATTTTGACTGCAATATCTATTGGAAATGTGCAGATTGTCTAAAACTCTGGGAGCCTCAGCCTTCTGGAACCCTCTGGGTCTCCATGGCCTGTAATAAGGGAACACATACTAAACCGACACTCATGAAAGCCGAGAACCTCCAACTATTACTTACTTCCTTACTCAATGGCAATAGAAAATTCCTAAGCAAGCTAAAGGAATATATCTATTTTATGGAACCCGAAGGTTCATTGCCGCGCTTACCTGAGTCCGCCATTCAACCCTATTCTGTGCTAACTCCATCCAATCATCTCCCACAAATCCTACTTCCCATAAATCCGTTCTAAGATTGTCCTCCCACCTACATCTAGGTCTTCCTACATCTGGGGTCTCCTAGTCAATACTCTTGAGAAAATGTATAAGATAAGACATATTATGTCTTTCCTCCCCCATGCGTGCAACATGTCCAGCCCATTTCATCCTTCGCGACTTAATTACCCTTACTATATCTGGTGAAGCGTACAGGTCCTGAAGCTCATCGTTATGCAATTTTCTCCAGTCCCCATTGTCATCCCTCTTGGGCCCAAATATTTTTCGAAGTACCCTATTTTCAAACACTCTCAGACAAACTATTACAAAACCTAATTCCGTTCACTTTTTCAGATTCGAAGAAGGAGAAGATATGGACATGTTCCCTGGCTACTTGGACTACGTCCACAAATCTTTGCTGAAAATTCATCCTGCTGGCAGAAACAAGTCTTTTAACGATACTGCAAAAAGACTTGCGGAGAGTATTTACGATCTAGAAGTAAAGCTATACAAGGTATGAACGGTATGAACGGTTTTCACTTACTGGTTATTTTCGTTACAGTTCATTCATTTAGATAGCCTACATTCAAACAGTCATATGCAGTACGAACTAACCAACCGCAGTTTTACCACAGTAACCGGAATCAGGGGCGTATTCAGAGGGGGGCTGAGGGGGCTACAGCCCCCCCCCCCCGAAACGTTAAGTCATATTAATATGTTGCACATAAGTGCACTTTAATTTCTCGGATAGTAGACAGTTTAATTGCACATCTTGACTCATTTTATTCTCTACTATAACCTAGTATTTTTTAGGAAAATTTCATTCTTTCGTTGCATTTTTCATTATTTTTTCTTCAAAATGAACTTTTCCAAAATGTTAAAGAAATCTCATAATTCCTTAGCTGTGAGGCATTCATTAATATAGCCTAGTCAACATAGCAATAATAGAAAACATAATATTAAAGTAGTAATATAAAATACTTAAATACTTTTATTTGTTATTATACTTTAAATATTTATGTAGAAATATTAAGTAATATTTTCAATTTTTCATGTCATATTTTCATAAATTCAAGGTCATTTTCAGGTATTTTTAGGTCATCAACTTCTGAGTCCTAGTGATATTAGTTTTAGGCTTACCACAGCCCCTCCCGAAAAGAAATCTTGGATACGCCCCTGACCGGAATTAATGGAAAAACACGGTTTCTCTGATTTTAGCTCCGGGAACAGCATGATGGAGATGAGGAGATAATGCTAACAATGACAGAACTTCAAGGTTTCACTGACCATACAGTAAAAGGGACTTTCAAGGTGAGAGATAATAATAATAATAATAATAATAATAATAATAATAATAATAATAATAATAATATTAATAATAATAGGCCTAATGGTATTTATTTATTTATTTATTTATCTGACATTAAGATGAACGTCTAAGTTTGTCCTAGAAATATATATACACGAGTATATAAGAATTCCCCCAACTTTTGCGTATATTGTTGTCATGTTTTAGGCCCAGGGCCCTGTTTCATAGAACTTTTACACTCATATTATTAGCAAGTACATAATAATATTAGTTATTATTATTATTAGTCTTCTGTTTCATAAGAATATTTTCTAATAATATTTGTTATGAGTTCATGGCTCTAAATTATTAGTATATATTGCTAATATTATTAGTAAACTGTTTCACAGACTTCAGAACTAATAAAATTTACTGATAATATTAGGTGTTTTTCTATAAGTGTATTTGGGCTAATAACTTATTCTCAAATCCATGTAATTCAGATTTCGTGATCTTAAATTTGTGGAAAATGAATCACTCTGATTTAATGATCAATTTAGAAAAAGCTCACGTACGGTATCAAAGGAATTTTTGTCATAACAAGTTTCTAGGATTTGAGGTTAGAGTTTAGTGCATAAGCCTATTGCTATCTTGTTTAAGTGCCTGGCATATTTATTCATTTCTTAGCGTTAGTTATTATTTGTTACATTTATGAAGATATATGTAGGTCATGCTGCTTTGAAATAGTATTGATAAAAATACTAAGAAGGGAAAAAACACGAACAACAATCCAGACATAACCTCCAAATCAATCAGCTGACTAATGAACTAATAATATTAGTGAAGAGATTTTATGAGTAGTGTTCATATCTCTATGAAACAAGATTTTGTTAACTAATAAATAATATTATGAGTTCTAATATTATTAACTGATAATATTAGCAAGTTCTATGAAACAGGGCCCAGTACTTTAGACCTATACAAATGTAATAATACAAAATGTACAATATATAGACGCTTTACTACATTAAAAAACTTTAAATGGAGTTGCTCGAGTTGTCAAATTGTGAGTATAAATATTTAGGCTAATTATAGCAGTTACAAATAATTGTTTTAAAAGTTAAGAGTTGCTTTATTGCCTTGAATGAATGTTACAAATTAGAAATTTGTTTATAATTTTCAACATTTTTTCATTGAGACACCACATGTGTTCGTCAGAGGCAGTTCAGAAATGGATATAAAGACATTAAATAAAACACAATCAATTACATTCATTTAAAATAATAATAATAGTAAGTGCATTTAAAAACAAGAAAAAAGAAAAAAATTATATAATAAAATTAATTGTTTTGTAAAATTTGTAATTGTCCAGATTACTTAATTCAGGATTATTTTTTAACATAATCTGGGACCGAAATTAGAGCTTTGTTTTAGATCTGCAGTTGTAGGTCTAAATCGTTTAATTGCAATTAGGGCATAAATATTTGTTTCGTCTTGAATCATATGGTGATGTGGATGAGATCTAAAGCTTGGATTTCCATTAATGTAACTTAATATAATATATTTATAATATACTTTGTTTGACATTAATGATATAGAGAACCGCTGTAAGCCTGCATGCGTTGCAGCCTATCGGAAAAGACAAGAACTACAACAGCCTATGGCGAGAGTCGTTTGCTTAATCAAGTACGAGGTATTCTAAAAACAAAAATCTTAATAACAGTCCTATCGAACTTGCCTATAGGCCTAATGGTAATTAAGAAACTCGCTTTGCTCGTTTCATAAAAATCTACACGTCTCTTAATAAATGCCATTATTATTACGCTTACGTAATAACAATAATAATAATAATAATAATATAAATTTAATTTAATTTATTACTTGAACCAAAAATGTTAGGCCTACAACTGCTGGAGCTAAGCACCGTTTAAGTTTCGGCCCAAGACTATTCAATTCATTTATTACCAACCATCCTGATCTAAATAGCTTAAACAACAAACAATTTAGGTCTAAAATTAGAAAATTTATATAATTATTACGTTTGTTTTCTACTATTACTGTTATAACATTTTTTATATTAAACTTTAAAATTTGGATTGAACTTAATTTCTTTGTTTTTTCCTAAAATTTGCACAACTAAATTGTTGTGTATTATTCTTGTATTACCTCGTACCTTTGTATTGTAAATAGAACATGCTCTATAACCTTTTATACATAATATTTTGTCATACTTCTCCAAATTATGTATTGTTCTAAGTAATTATTTAGTATAAGTTTTTCTAATATATTGAACTGAACCACCCCGAACACAAGCTCAACTTTTGTATGTATTTTTCGTGTAACTTGGAACAATAAATTGAAATTGAAATTGAAAAAAATATATTAAAAAAAATAATAATAAACAATAACAATAATAATAATAATAATAATAATAATAATAATAATAATAATAATAATAATAATAATAATAATAATAATAATAATAAGCATAATTATTCGCTTGTTGCGTATTGTATTAATGTAGTGCAATGATTTTAAAAAAGCTATTTTCCCACTTTATCTATATTGCTTTGCTTCGTCACCATCTATGCTTAGCCTACACTATGAATTTCCTTGAATTATTGGGCATAACTTCATACACTGCAATAATTGAATGTATTTGGTATCCAGCTTAACAAGTTAATATAGTCAAAGGAAACTAATCTCAATTTTATATTTAAAAAATGGAACACCAAACAAACGCGAATATACTAGAACCCTTATCGTTATCAACGAATATGTACATAGGCAGGTCTAACACAAAAAAACTCCAAAAATTTGCTTTAAAACCGAAAAACTAGAAAAACTAGACATTCGTTGTTACTCCCCCATTCAGGGCCGTAGCTAGGCGGTGGCGAGGTGGGCCCCCGCCAAGGGCGCAGGTACAAAGAGGCGCAAAAATAACCATGAAAGGTCCCGCTTTAAAAAAAAAATAGAGTGGTGCTATTTATCAAGCAATAAAATTTCCACGTTATTGGAAGAAATCTTTCAGGTAATTAAAAATTACTGCACGTGAACTATCTGTAGTATTGTGCCGATTGTCTACAAACAAAAAGCAGTCATGCAACGTTCTTTAATTAACACGTTTCTTATTGACATTAACAGTAAACAACGACAGTAAAAATTAAAATATACGTTATTATTGAGATGAAAGTGGTTCAACTATTCGAAAACATTTTTTTTATCTATAGGCCTATTAATGTGTTAAACACTTTAGTAAGCCTCAGGCCTATTATGCAATTTACTTTTGATACTTGATTTTATTATTTAATTCTTTTTTAAGTAGTTCAATCGTCTGAAAATAAGGTTTTAGTACCTTGAAAGTTCAACACTTAGTTCATTTTCAAATTGAGGTTTAGGTTTTCTTTGATAATAGCAGTGTTTTTATATTAAAATAATAAACAATTTTACACAAATTAAAAAAAAAAAAATGTTCAGAACCCCCCCATTTTTGGAGGGCGCAGATTTGTCAAACTCGCCAAGGGCGCAGAAGGACTTTGCTACGGTCCTGCCCCCATTTTTCAACTGTAATGATGTACTCTTTTGGAATTGATTTAATTATCAAGCGGAATGGATGATAGCTTCCCCTCCAAAGGTATTAGACTCGATAAAACTGGGAATTTGTTGGAGCAATTTCTTTAGCATCATAATAATATCCTGTGCACAGTTCACTATTTGCATGTGTTTTCAGATCAACTGGACGGAATACTTCGATCTAATGTTTGATGGGATTAACGTACGACAAAGGGAAGAAAAGTTGAATAAAGTGATTTTGTCAGACGACAGCTACTTCGAAGCTCTACTAGAACTCTTGTCTCAAACTCCACGCCACACAATAGGTAACATCGCCTCATAGAACTTAGAGCTCAATCACTATAGTCTAACTAACTTTCTTATATCACATGTTCGCCAACGGGGGGATTATGAGTTTATCGATATATTCATTCAAAATAATATAGATTAGAGTCCATTCAAAATAAATTTCTAAAATATACGTATTTCAAACAGTTTAACTACCATCCTAAATTTGAATCATATTCAACTATGTCACGATATTTCAACATCCCTGAATTATCACACAAACGAAATTGTTATGCATTGTTGTTTTTATACAAATTAAATATTAACGAAATAGATTATATTAATATTCTCGAAGAAATATCTTTTTTACGTTCCACGTTATAGATCTTATAAATTGCATTATCTTTTATTATTCCAAAAGAAAACACCGAGTCCCATAATAATTAACTCTTTATAATGTGCTCCATCTATACAACCAATTGCACTAAATGGGCAATATAGATATATTTAATACTAATAACAAGCGGTTTAAAAATATCTGTGATAAAAATTTGAAAACTTCAAAAGGTAAATTGATAGTTAAAATATGTTTCATGTCATTTTCTTTATTTAAGTCTTTCGTTTCCTCCAAAACTATTATTATGTTATGTATATTTTGATCTTTTCCCTTCACTGTGTAATTTTCATATTGTATGTGTTTCTTATTTCTTTTTCTGTATTTTTTTTTAGTTGTAGTATTAGTTTAAATATTATTAGTGTTGTAAAACTGATGTAATTAGTATGAGAATATTATAATTGGGCAAAGAGCCTGTTATATTCTCAACATAATAAATAATAATAATAATAATAATAATAATAATAATAATAATAATAATAATAATAATAATAATTATAAATATCTGTGAGTATGAAGCACGAGAGAATTTATGTGATTAAACTCGTAATCTCGAGTGGCATTTATTAAGACTATTCCAAGAAAAAAATGTGACATATTATAAAAATAACAACAACTTTCTTATTTGTATTGTTTCAAATAAAATCAGTATTGTGAAAGCTGTCAGATGGTAATGAGACAATTAATAGTTAACCTCAAAATTAAGATAATCTAAAATCAAAACAAAAGAACGCACAGTACATGAATGTGCATCGATTAAAAATTACAGAATAAAGTCAAAGTTGAAAGTTGAACAAGTGAAGATGGATGGAGTAGGCTATTAATCACTCCATATTGATGCTATGACGGCTCAGTAATGAGCTGACTTTTTATCTGATAAAATCACATCCTTGCGAACCATGCAACTCAGCTTATAAAAACGCATTTTTCCCATTCAAGTTTTCCCTCATTTCTTAACCTCTGTATGGAAGGACACCCAACATTTATACATATAGGTCTATTGATCAAAATTCATACAACTTGGTCATGATTTTACAGAGCTGACGGTGTGGTGGAAAGTAGTAAAGGCTCTTCTACCACACACAACCAGTGAGATGAGAACCCTTAAGGACCGCTACATAGAGAAACGACTTGGCACCAAGACCGCCCAGTCCAGGTTAGTGGCAGGCAAATAAGAAAATTTTACCAAAATATGAAAATTATTTAGAATAACATGAAATTATGAAAAATAATTAAAAACATTATGAAATACAATAAAATCACTAATTTTATAATCAAATTTTCTTGATTGGAATTAAGTCAACACATGAAAGAACTACTCTATTTACAAAATGAACAAAATAAATAATTAATCACGCCTAATAAGTTAATTAGTTAAAGTGCTTTATCCAGCTTTTATTGACAACCTGGGACCTCTCAAATGCGAGTCCAAGACTTGCCATAAAAATCATTTATTATATAAAATGCTGTAAATGTTTCTGAAGAGTCCAAATGCTACATATAAGTTTTCCTGCTTTACTTTGGTTATGGTCCCAGAATAGCTCAAAGAGAAGAAACTTTGTTGACTGAAGCATAATAGAAGCTGAAGAAAGGTAAATCCTGAAGATCTATTAAAATAGCTGAAGGTAATGTAAATAATGAAACACTCACTTTATCAGGAATATAATGAAAAATTCTTTAAAACATCCTGAAAAGAATGTTATTGTTATCATATCTCAACGAATTGCCATTTTTCAAACATGATTATCTAATATACAAAATTGATAGTATGTATGTTTCCTATACGGATCTTCATGCTTTGACCAATTTGCACGAAATTTTGCACATGTAGGCCTACCCACTTAAACCCGGAAAGGAACGTGGTAAACATTAAAATTCAAACAAACCACACCTTCCCTTGAAAAATTATACCATTCCTGAAAATATTACACTGAATTCATCAAATGCAATTCAGGTCTCATGACAACAATAATGACTGCAGTGTTCACACTGGGCTTTGGAAGTCCGTGATACGGGGCGTTGACAAATAAATAGAGAGGTTATCGATATAATTCATTTCTGTAAATCAATTATGAAGAATGCAATCCACGAAAATCATGCACGATGTGATGCAGTCATATAACTTTCTCTACCCTGGACATGGAGAATATAATTTTCTCACTTCACATTTTTATGTACAATAAGAGGTTGCATTGCAGGGACAGCATATTAATGAATCTAAACTAGTGTGTAATCAACAAGAAAACTTTAGCACCAAACGATTACAGGGCATGAAGAATTAAAAATTACTTTTACAGTATTTGTGTCAGTATAAAGGTGTACATGCTCCCTTGAAATATGTTAATGATTTATTTCCAGGACAATGTTCTGCACCAGAGCTGTGAAAAGTAATATGTTCATGGCTTTAGGACACTTAATGCTAACGGCAGAACCAGAGTTCGAGGATAAGAAGAAAAAAGTGAGTTACAGGTTAATTTAACTTAACTTAAAAACACTCATAACGTATAATGAACAGTCAATACTTTTACACACACTTAAATGGGATCCATTTCATGGATTTAAAGAAATTACGCATCATTATTTCAGAATGGCATAATTGGAAAATACATTTTTCTACACATTGACAATAGGAAAGGTATTCGCGAAGAAATAATGGGAAATTTGAAAAAGGGCATTATTACAAAGTTCACTGCCTAATTAAGTCAGATCTGAATTTAAGTTTTACTAGCAGTAGTAGTACCAGCAGTCAGAAGTGTAAGTTCACCATAAATTGGCCTTGTGAAGAAGTAGTTTCAAAAATTCTTTGCAGTCTTTAGTTATTTCTCATCTTACAAAACATAATGTGATTTCATCAATGGTTTTTTACGGCAATAAGTTTGTGGGTGGACACTTGTGCACATTGTCAGTTCGTTAAGAAAGCTGTTACGCATGCGTCAAACTTGTGTTGACTTTTTTTTAATGTTGCTGGAACAAACCTGTAGCAATAGAAATATGCAACAACTGACAGGCCTAGGTCTGTAACTTTCTGTTTCCTTAGGTAGAAGAAGTTATGGGTGATATTCAGCGTGCGTTCTATTCCCTCATACAAGCTCACGATTGGACAGAATCGTCCACTAAGGTCAAAGTTCTCAAGAAGACCAAGGATGTGCACACTTTCATCGGCTACCCTTCTTGGTTGAGCAACAAGCAAGTTCTTCAGTATTACTTCGATAAGGCAAGTATACTTTGATGTTCACATGGGACCGTATTCTTGCTTTTTACTTTGAGAATATTTAATGAAAATTCAAAATATAATTTTTTTAACTTTCTGGCAAATTTCTATTTATGATTGCTAGACTTCGGACTTTTAGGTCGCTAAAAATACTGTTTTAGGTACCTAAAATAGGCTGTAAAAATTGGAAAATAGGTTCTAAAAAGCGTAAAATAGTCTCTTATAAAATCGTTAAGTTGCCAATTTTCTGAAATATCTCAATTGCAATGCAGAATATTATATTTATTGAAGTCACCATTAATCAATAATCATGATAAAACACAGATATAGGCCTATGGTACACAGAATTATATAGACCTATTACTATCATAATCTAATCCCTGCGCCCAGAAGATACGCATATCATACTAGCATATTCTACCCCTTGTATCCCTCAGTGTTCCAGAGAACTACTTTCTTGTTTGTTTTTTTGTTTTAGTGGATGTGGGAGAACAACACTACATTTTCTTGGGAATTCCAAGGAATTTTTCTACTGAAGACGAAACGTTCCTTACTATTTAACCACGTCACAAATATGTCATGTAGGCCTACTGCACATTCCGAGCTAAAAATTTAGTACGAACCGAAAATAAATGCTAGAATTTATAACAAAAAAATAACTTATTTTGAACTTCAGAGGAAAAACAAGCAAAAAGGCAATTTTAGGCTCTAACGTAAAAATAGGCTGTTTTAGGTCCTATAAAAGTATCAGTTTTAGGCTTAGTCACTTATGAAACATGCACATACAAGTTTTCGTCCATGATCACTTCAGGATTAAAATAGGTTTTTACCTAAAATCCGAAGTCTAATGATTGCCTTAAGATCTGGCCATAGTAATCTATATATATAAAAATGAATGTATGTGTGTATGTGTGTGTGTGTGTCCTTTATGCATTACTACACCATTCATCCGATCGCCATGAAACTTTGGGAAGTTGTTGAGTACATTCCCGGGAAGGTTTCTGGCATATTACATTTTTAATTTTTTCTTTCGTTCGTGAGTTATGAGTGAAAAACGGGCAGAAAACGTGTATTTTTTGCGTTTTCGAAGCATCAGTTTTCAATAATACATTTCAATGCCAAATCAATTACAGTAGGCTTTGGCTAATTTTGTCATACCTTGGAATAAAACCATCGCGATCGCTTGAATGTTGTAGCTCACGCTGGTCGATTCATTTGTTTAATATGTCAAGGCACACAGACATATGAAATTTTCAACCTACACCGAAGAGGATTATTATTATTATTATTATTATTATTATTATTATTATTATTATTATTATTATTATTATTATTATTATTATTATTATTATTATTATTATAAGAGGGATAATCAATATAGGCCTAAATATTGTCAAACGTTGTTCGATTTGGACGAAACTCACTATAGCCTACAGGGGTTTTCTGGGCCAAGGATCTCGAATCTGAAGTCGCTTTTACCAGGCGACGCTATCTAATCGTGGTATGTAATTCAAGTGATTTAGGTGTTAATAAATATAATGATTTAACTATTATGCTCTTAATTTTTAATTTTTTAAAACGTTCGATTTGGACGAAACTCACTATGCAGGGGTTTTCTGGGCCAGGGAACTCGAAACTGAGGTCGCTTTTACCAGGCGACGCTATCTAATCGTGGTATGTAGTCCACGTGATTTAGGTGTTAATAAATATAATGATTTAGCTAATACGCTCTTAATTTTTAATTTTTGAAATAATTATCGTGTGCGAAGCCGCGGGCACACGCTAGTGTTAAATATTAGCAGATAGCATAAACCAGAATGGTACTTCGCTAATATAATGTGTCCTTGTGTTATAGCTTGAAGTAAACGAGACAAAAACTTTCCTAGACAACTTGCTGTCAGTTCTGGAACTTCGCACTACAAATACTCTATACACTCTGGGATTCCCTTTCGGAGGAAAAAGGTAAATAGTTCAAATTTATGCTAGAAAAATATGAACCCTGTAAAATACACGTATCAAAGAGCATTGAAAATACCCATTATGTACAATATTAACTTTATTCATTATAGTCCAATGCAAAATGTTATTAATATTATATTCTTAAGTCCACTGTTGAACGAAGAGAAGAGAGGTACATTGCGTTTCCCAGTAGAGGTATTGTTTAAAAGATGGTAAATATAATATAATTTTAAAATTTATAATTTTCATTTTTCCAACATCAGCACAAACTCAACGTAATGTCTCATCCAGGGATTATACTTTTTTAAATCAGTAACTTCCGATTAAATGTAGATCATGGTGAAAACTGATGAATAAGTTTAATTTATGTTTGAGATCGGAACTTTTTTAATTAAGTTGTGTTTATACTCCTTTTAGCTGCGAAGCCATATCAGGAGTTGGGATGTGTCTATACGGTAGGGTAGGCCATGGAGCTATTGCATGTCAATTGTTTCTATTATTGGTGTATTTTTATGGAGTAAATTTCAACTGATATTAATTTAAATGGATATGAAATAAGATGAAATGGTGAGGATGATTCATGGTTTATAAATATCCAATTCGGAATTTGCCTTCACGACTGGGGAAACCATGAAAAAAACCCATGTCAAATAGGCCGGCCACGGGATTTGAACCTGGGATCTCCCGAATGCGAGTCCAAGACGTCACCATCTCGGCCATCTCGCTCGGTGAGAGGAATTATTGTCGAGAATTATTTGACTAAAATGAATCCTTTACGCAATAATGACTGATATAGTATGGTAAGACATTAGAAAATTTTAGGAGAAAAATGCCTCCGACACTGGAATTTGAACCCTGCACCTTCGGCTATCCGTGCCGCCGCTTTATCAACTGAGCTAGCCGGGGTTCGATTCACAACGCCAGATGGAACCTCTCTCCCATGTTGAATTGCCCTCTCTCCTAGACCTCTAATGGTCTAGTGAGATAGACCATGAAGGGTGATTAATCATAGGAGAGAGGTTCCATCTGGCGCTGTGAATCGAACTCCGGCTATCTCAGTTGGTAGAGCGGCAGCACTGATAGCCGAAGGTCCTGGGTTGGAGTCGCAGTGTCGGAGGAATTTTTCTCTTATAATATTCTCATGAAGTGTCAAACAGAGACAATCTGTGGTTCATGAATGCATATATCCATGATAGGACATGCTATAAAATAGTTTTCACAGTTTCTGGAAAAGCAAAGCAAGGGAATACAAATTATCTCTCTCTAACCGGCCCCTCGGACCCCCTCTCTGGCTACGTCCCTAAGGTGATCCCTTAAGAGGATATTCTCAGCTTATTTGGTTCCGAGGAGCGCCAGTACCTTACCTAAAACTTAAATCTAAAGACAACAGAAATACCCATTGCTGAACAGGGGAATCGAACCGGAAGGCCGGGGTGGAAGGTGAATTAAACATTACTGTATTAATATATCCCTTGGATAATATGGATCCTTGGTTAATAGAGGCTTGTAACGATGATGATAATAATTTTAATAATAATAATAATAATAATAATACTGACATAATCATTTATTATGTTACAGTATGATTTTCAGAGGAGATCCACTCAAAGTCAACGCGTTTTATTGGGCTCGAGCTAATTCTGTCAGTGAGTATTTACATATTAAAACTACAAGCTCAGTTTCATCCATCTAAATATACAGAGCAACTACAAATGGTTTCCCGAATTCACTTGCGTATTGACCTAGAATGGCCAACAACAATGAAAAATGTAGAAACTGGCGTATACAGGAGAACAGCTTGAATTCCACACAACTTAGTATAAAGGAGAACAGCTTGTGTCCTAGAATTCCACACAACTAAGTATAAAGGAGAACTGCTTGTGTCCTAGAATTCCACACAACTCAGTATATAGTAACAGTTAAGCATTTTCGCAGACGTCCCGAAGGAGAAGTATAATCCAGCAAGGTAATCCGCTACAGTGGATTGAACGCAACACATCCAACGACCAGGCTCTTATGAGTGGCCTCCCAGGTCACCTGACCTGACGCCAGTGACGTTTTCTATGAGAGTACATAAAATATACTTTTTGTACTATCTTTAGTGCCAAATTTACAAGGTCTGAGGAACATGATATCAGCAACTGTAGCTACCATTGCCAGGGACATGTTCCGACGTGTGGCAAGAAACGAATCACCCTCTCGACGTGCATCGGATAACGGAAGAAACACATAGAATCATTGAACATCTATGAAGGGGGACACACAGCTTTCGGTGAAATTCATAGGTGTGAAATAGGCGAATTTCAGCAATGAATTGCTCTACAATCTTGTAATATGGCAGGTTCTCTATTGACTACCTCTACAATGGCAATATTTTTTAGTGATTCTTTTTTCTATCTATTTGTAAACTTCATAAGGACAACTTCATCTACAATCCTTGGAATATCTACAGTGTACATATTTTTAAGAAATCAGTTTTTAAATTTTATCATTAAAATATATATTTAAAAAATAAACTACTAATGTTAAATGAATGATTGTAGATAGTGTTGTTCACATGATATTAAACAATACAGAAAAAAATAATAGCTCAGCAAAATTGATATTTGTGGAAGTTAACAAGGAAACGGCATTTCAGTGCATGAAATGTGGCTGCCATTATGAAATTATTATTACTCGTAACTGTAACAGTTTGCTTAGTTCTGAAATTAGTAAGCAATTGTAGTAGTCAATAAAGAGAATGTCAGATTCAAGGATTGTAGAGCATTTCATTGCTGAGGAAAAAATAATGAAGCTCAAGTATTTCTCACCTATGAATTTCACCGAAAGCTGTATGTTCCCCCTTAAGCCAATAGAAACTTGATGGTCCACTGTGTTTTGTTTAATCACTCTAGGTCTCACAATATGCCAATACGCAAATGAATTCAGGAAATTATTTGTTTTTGCGCTGTATGACGAAGTCTGTTTCCCTTTCAGTTGTACCCGCTGGAATTCTGCAATTCCCGTACTTCGGTCAGGGGCTTGAGTGAGTAACCCTATTCAATGAAATTAGTACATTCTGTAAACACAAAATTGACTTGCTAATCTTATGTTCTTCTCTTTGTCTTCCAGAGTCCTCAATTTCGCCACTACAGGAGTTTTACTCGGACATGAACTGACGCATGCATTTGATACCCAAGGTAAGGTGTAGTACAGGGGTTCTCAAAATGTGGTCCGCGGATCCCTGGGGGTCCGCAGGCATGGTTTGAGGGGTCCGCGGGAGATTTTTGAATAACGAATATTGAAGTAGATTTAAGATTGAAACTTTCAAAAATAAAACCCAATGTTTCAGAGATTGTCAAAAGAAAGAAAGAAAAAGAACAAGAAAAAAACAACGCCATTCTTCTCACTGAAATTAGTGGTATTTTACTATATAACTGTTCCATTGGTGATTTTTTATAATTAATACTAAGAGTCCTGTCTTGTTTCAATTGAATTCAATGTTAGAAATAATAAAAGTATCAAAACAAATAGACTGCTTTCTTTTTCTATCCTATAGCTTTACGTTTTGAATTAAATACTGTATATTTCAAATGGTTATTACTACAAAATTAGTAAAAATAATAAAGGGTCATTTTTTAGGGGTCCGCTATGACAACATTAATAATTAAAGGGGTCCTCGAATAAAGAAAGTTTGAAAATCCCTAGTGTAGTATATGAAATTTCAGTTAGAGCCAAATTTGAAACAATTGAAAGTCTGAGGAAACACACGTTTTGTGAAAATGTCACAACACGATAAGAAATATTAAAGCTAAATTAATGGAAGACTTCCGAAGTCTTCATGCCAAAATCTATCTTGAATTATCGTAACAAGACCATGTAAAAAAATGTTCTGTCGATCTCCACTTTAATACTTGAAATCGAGGTGGAATCCTTAAAAGACGCTGCACTGCACAGTAGATAGGTGTTATTCTTGACTTCCACAAATGTTAAGATGGGGCATACAGCTTTGGGTGAAATTCATTATTTTTTTCTCTGCAATGAATTGCTCTACAACCTTTCAATCTTACATACTCTTTATTGACTACTTCCAAAATTGCATACTTTCTAAATTAATCAAACTATTATAGTTACGGGCGATTATCGTTTCAAAATAACAGGCACATTTCACGTACTGAAATGCCGTTTCCTTGACAACTTCCACAAATATCAATATTTCTGAGTGATTATTTTTCTGTGTATTTTTTAATATCATATGTGCAACACTACCTACAAGCATTCGTTTAAGGTTAATAGTTTATTCTTTAAATATATATTTTTTAATGGAAAAGAAAATTATTTATGATTTTTAAAAAATACTTACACTGTAGATAGTCCAAAGACTGTAGATGATGTTGTTCATATGATATTTAAAAATGGATAGAAAACAGAATTACTAAAAAATATTGCCATTTGTGGAAATTATCACGGAAACGGCACTTTAGTGCATGAAACGTGGCTTCCATTTTGTGACGATAATTTCCCATAAATGTAACATTTTAATTAATTATGAAAATAGTATGTAATTGCAGAAGTAGTCAATAAAGAACATGCCAGATTACAAGGTTACAGAACAATTCACTGCTGAGAAAAAAAAATGAATTTTACCTAATTAACCTATAAATTTCACTCAAAGCTGTATGTCCCCATCTTACGAAATTTTAAAAAAATTCTCTTATATTTTTTGTGAAGATATTGTTCTGTGCGAACTTCCAGATAAACGTTAACCAGAGATTTATCAGGAGATGGTATTACAGGCCCTAAAAGTTAATATGAAACTAATATAACGAAAATAAGTATTTTTTTTTTAAATAACTAAGGCCATGCCTCGTTGTAGTAGCCGTGTCTTCCTCTTCATTGCTGTTCTCTTCAAATTTTCATACGACAGCACATCCATATCCTTGATCATATTTTTAACAAATTAATTTGTAGGACGTCCTCTTGTTTTCTTCCCAAGTACTTTTCCTTCAAAAATGTTGGTGAGTAGATTACTGTGCCGAAATGTATGACCACTAACTTAGCTTTTCTACTCTTAATTGAATTCAGAAAGGATCTCTCTTCCATCACTTCATTAAGCACTTCTTCATTTGTTTTCCTATCCACCCAACTAATCTTTGTTAGTCTTCTCCATATCTACATTTCTGCTGCTTCTAGTTTCTTGGCTTCTGATCTTCCGATTGTCCATGTTTCGCATCCATATGTCAATACACAACTTACAAATGTTTTGGAAATTTTTTTTCCGTACTTCCATGCTTAAATTGTTATTTGTGAGGAGATTCTCTTTGTTCTGAAAAGCTTGTTTAGCCAGGTATATTCTTCTCTTAATTACTGAAAAAAATGGCGTATGTATCGTAATAGTATATTGGGATACAAGTGCCGTAAGCGATGCATACGAATCGAGGAAAGAGTTTGAAAAAACGAGGCGCTCGCACCGAGTTTTTTTTTCAATTTTCCGAGATCCGTTATGCGCTTACGGCACGAGTATTGCATGCTATTTTTTGCACGATGATTATTTACATCAATTTAATTATATTAATTGTGATATTACCTGAAAATATTATGTATATACATTCTTGAAGATAGATGTTTATTTCAGAAAGTGATTCGCATGTGTTTGTTGTTATGGGAACCGAATATTTGTCCTGGGGGCCTTGTCCATAAAGGCTTGTATTATGATGTGCAGTAAGTAAATTCTTACCGCACGGAAACTCTTACCGCACATAGCAACAAGATTGCGTGTGGGAATGTCAACTTACGATCCACGGCAACAACATTCGTAAGTACCACTAATTAGTTAAGGAGTGCAAAAATTAAATTATACTACTAACAAGAAACGTGTATTTTGCAGGTATGAGATACGACAAAAGTGGGAATAAGCTGAATGAACATGACTTCTTACCTCTTGCAGCGGAGAACACAGATTGTTTTGTATCACAATACAGTAACTACAGCGTGCCAGACACAGATTTTATGGTGAGTTAAAGATCCCGCACGAAATCTGTGCCGATTGCCTATGTCTTTGCATTATGTTTTCGTGGGGACTGTAGCGTCGATTGGCCTGCTGCCTATCTCTCTCGCACAACAGTACCTTCCTTTCTATTTGTAAAGGCCAAGCTACCTCTCTCTCTCGCACAATAGCATGTCTCTCTCTAGCGAGTAACTGTCTCATCGGCACATATATCGTGCGAGATCTTTACATGAATGATATAACCAGCATGAATTTTATGTTAGGACTGTGTACGTTATTCGCTACTAACATAGAAGGTAGATTATCTATTACTTTTCTTATTCATATTTATTCAATCTTCCCATAGTTATGGGTTGCCTACATAGACAAAGAGTACCAGAAAAAAAAAAGGTAATTGAGCATTGAACATTGAAAAAAATGATAATAAAATTAAGGAAAAGTTAATACAAAATAGAAAATCTTTAACAGTTACTATTATCATTTGTAAATATGATTCCTCAGTACTGCAACAGATCCTCTGAGAGTTGCTAAAACAACTTCAATTATAATGTGGCTTGGTTCTAAAAGGGCCAATGTCAATTTCTTGCAAAACTGAGTTCTATGCATTATTGAGCTCGGCTAGTCTTTATCTTTCGTTTACTTAAAGTGCCAATGTCTGATGCTATTAATAGACATAATACAGAAACCTTAGAGGCCCATGTCGGAAGTTCTCAGCAAAAATGTTACTTGTATAAAGGCTTCAAAGTCAGTTATCTCAAAAGCAAGTTTTGTGACATTGGCCCTATTGATGGAGGGAAGTCCCAATCTCTTGAAGGTGTTCAACATGAAAGTTGTAACTGTTCTTCTCGCTCCTATCATGAGTCCAACGACTTCAAGTTCTTTCGGATTGTATTTGTCATGATAGTAAGGGATGGTAGGATTATAGATGTCTTGAAAAATCCTTAAAAGAATCTGATCGAATCTTCACAGGTGGATGGGAACCGAACTCTGAATGACAACTTGGCAGATGATGGAGGGCTCCGCACAGCTTGGCAGGCGTACCAAACATTCCTGGAGAAGAACGGACCAGAACCCAAGCTTCCGGGACTTGAAGTTTTCACTCACCAAGAACTTTTCTTTTTGCAGTACGCCAATGTAAGTATATGGGTCTGTTAAATTTGTTAGATCACTAGGTTTGCCAACAATATTTCCAACTAATATCATCAAATTTTATATAAGTTACATATATATTCAGCTGCGAGGGCATATCAGGAGTTCGGGATGTGTGTCTATACTGTACGGTAGGCCATGGAACTATTTACTGTCAATTCCGGGGTGCGCGGGCAAAGAGAGTTAAGTCCACCATCCAAAAAAGAGATATGTCCATAGAGTTATAGATAAAATGTTCTCTACATTTGTGTTAAGTCCAGTAGACCTAAGTCATAATCAAAATTGTACGGTAGTTACGGATGTGTGCCTCGTGGGGTTATCCATCTCTAAAGCTATGCTGGGCTGATATAGTGTGTTAAGTCACTCTAATTCTCAGTAACAAGAAAGTGGACTTAACTCTCTTTGCCCGCGCACCCCGGAATTGTTTCTATTTTTTACGTATTTTATGGAGTAAATTTCAACTGATATTAATTTAAATGGATATGATACAAGATGAAATGGTGGGGATGATTCATGGTATGTAAATATCCAATTCAGCATTTGCCTTTAGGACTGGAGAAACTATTAAAAACTCCTTGTCAAATTGACCGGCCACGGGATTTGAACCTGGGACCTCCCGAATGCGAGTCCAAGACGTTACCATCTTGGCTACCTCACGCGGTATAATTATATTATTGTTGATGATAGTTCATTGTATTTGGAGCACAACTTCAGAACAGGGGAATGTTTATGTGAAGATGCTTTACGTGTCCCAAATTAGAGAAATTTGTTTTAATGGCATTAATTATATTTCATTAAGTATTTCTTCTTGTATAAGAGGCTATGTACAAGTTTATATAAGAATAATAATTGTTTAGCAACTACTCTTATCCTATAAATGGAGAGTGACATCAAACTGACATCATTTAAAAGTTGACTATAAGGACTATTCTGATAATAGCTCATATTCATTATGAGTCTCAGAAGCTTATTTTGAATCTATTCCAATTGATTAATATCAATCAATAAGTACATTTGCATTCGTGAACATCAAATGAAGCTTTAGACAGTCAGAATTAGTAAAAGTACAGAGATGAACTTAAAAATAAATTATGTAGATTACCCTTAAAACGTTATACTTGCAATCGATGTAAAATATTCCCCAATTTTGTAGAGGGGGTTGTCGGTCAGCCTTTCGGCGCAAAACACAATTAATTACATCAGCTATAACTAATAATATGTGCCTCCCGGGTAAGCAATTGAACATGTCCAACATGCAATACGAAACCATTTTTTACTTTCTGTCAGTCTAACTACGAAACCATTTTTTACTTTCTGTCAGTCTAACATTTGTTGCATTGATCTGATAATTGTGCCTAGTTGGATAGTGATGGATCTCTGATCTGAAGTTCATTATATTTAAATAATTGCGTTTAACGTACGTTATAGGCCTACACTGAAATATATATACACATTTATAACAGTCAATATCCTTTCATTTATGAACAGGGGTTTGCAGTATGCATCAAGTCTCTTACCCGCTAAAATACGGATTGCCTTCTTTTCTGTATTACCAAGATTTTGGAAACATGTATACATAGGTAAAAGCATAATCCAATGTACTTCGGACAAGGCTTTTATATAAAATAATCATTACTTTAATATATTTTAAGTCTCTCGAGATTCTGAATATAAAGCCCAATTTTTTTGAAGTAATCATTGGTTATATTTGTTATATGTTGATAAAATGAAAAGTTCTGGGACATACTTACTTACTCAATGGCGATAGACAATTCCTAAGCAAGCTAAAGGAATATTATCTATTTAATGAAACCCGAAGGTTCATTGCTGCGCTTACCTGAGCCCGCCATTCAACCCTATTCTGTGCTAACTCCATCCACGCATCCCTCGCAAACCCAACTTCTCTTAAATCCATCCTAATATTGTCCTCCCACCTACGTCTAGGTCTTCCAAGTGGTCTTTTCCCTTCGGGTCTCCCAGTCAATACTTTTTAGATCTGTCTTTCCTTCCCCATGCGCCTAACACTTCCAGCCCATTTCATCCTTCATGATTTAATTACCCTTACTATATCCGGTGACGAGTAGGCCTACAGGTTATGAAGTTAGTCGTTATGCAGATTTCTTCAGTCCCCATTTCCATCTCTCTTAGGCCCAAATATTTTCTTAAGCATCCTGTTTTCGAACACTCTCAGATTATGTTATTCCCGAAGAGTAAGCGACCATGTCTCACATCCATATAATACAACCGGCAGGATAATTGTCGTATACATTTTTACTTTTAAATTTCTGGACAGAAGGCGAGTAGATAAGAGTTTCTGACTTGCATAAAAATAGACATTTTCTGATTTGAGTCTACGCTTAAGTTTTGCCATAATATTATGTGTGTCTGTAATTATTGCTCCCAGATATATGAATTTCTCCACTTGTTCGAACGATTTACTGGCTATTCTATTGTTTTGTAGCGCATTATTTTGAGCTCTGGATCACAATAACACCTAAATCCCTGATTGAATATATTCTTACTAGTGAGTGTTATTTAAATAATAATTATAATTTAAGTAGCATTATTTTAGAGATAGTATGTCAGAAATCTGTAAAAAGTCCTATCAACTGATACCTTATACATTGCCCTAGGCTTTATAGTAGCTGAGGAAAACGGATGCTGATAACAGAATATATAATATAATATTAAAATTTTCTGATATTTGTGTGTTTGCAGCTGTGGTGCGGAGAGTGGAGCAAGGGGTACCTACAGGGGTCTGAAAACAATTCGCATGCTCCAGGTTACTTCAGAGTAATGGGTCCGCTCTCCAATTCACAAGCATTTGCTGACATCTGGGAGTGCAGTATAGGAACGCCCATGAATCCGAATCGCGAAAGGTGTAGAATATGGTAGTAAAACAATTTAAAACACAATAATTTATTAATTACTGAGTTATACAAGGTGGAGCAAAATGCATAACACATTTATATAATATGACTCTGTAAAACTTTACAAAACAACGGCGGCTTTGGAAGTGTTTGTTTATTGCAAAAGGTCTGCCATTTTATTTGCAATGGATCAGTGGCCCATATAGATACGCATTCAGGTTGTGGAAGCTTTTATTCGTTTGAATAGTGTAATTGCTGTTCAGCGTTTATTACGCCTAGGACATCATCATCTCCGTGTTCCTGACAGACGGACAATTATGCGATGGGTGCGGTCTTGGAGAGAAGATGGAAAAGTGGAAAATAAGAGGTCATCAGGTACACCAAGAACCGTCCGAACGCCTGAGAATATCAATCGTGTTCGTTATGAAATTGCAGCTGACACATCTGATGGATAGCTTTCTGAATAGACTGCATGCGAATTGAATGAAGGAGGACATTTATTGGATGTAATTTTCAGAAAGTAATCTGCTTGCATCAAATGGCAAAGCATGGACATTGTTTCCAAATAAACTGCCCTTCTAGGTATGCAGCCATCCTTCTCTAATTCACTGTTATTTTTGCACTATGCATTTTGCTCCACCTTGTATATCCATATTAATCCCTACCATCCGCGTATTGTTGTCCCAACCACACATCATTTGGTAACCAGATGTTTCGCCCACATCGATTTCATTCCGCATTTATTTAGTCCCTATGGTAGTAAAACAATTTAAAACACAATAATTTATTAATTACTGAGTTATACAAGGTGGAGCAAAATGCATAACACATTTATATAATATGACTCTGTAAAACTTTACAAAACAACGGCGGCTTTGGAAGTGTTTGTTTATTGCAAAAGGTCTGCCATTTTATTTGCAATGGATCAGTGGCCCAATGTTCCTAACTGCGGTGAATATAATGTCACTAGTTTATGGTCAACACAGTTACCGATCTCCCAGTTTGTAATAATTTAGAACTCATTTAATTTGAGTTTAGACCGATTATATTTTCATGAAATTTCTCTCCGTCTCTGCTCTGCAGAAAATAGTCGGTCTAATTCTGAAAGTGTTACAGTTTATTTGTTACGAGGGTAATTTCAAAAGTTCTGCACACTGTAATACAGAATGGAAGAAAATAATTTATTTTGCAAAATACCTTTACAGGCCTTCAATATAATCTTCATTCTTGCTTATGACAGCTTCCCAACGTTTTGAAAAATGTTGTATTCTGGATAGGGCATCTTCATTTTTGAGCTGTCTGATTACTCAGGTCACCTCACTGGAAGCTTCATCAATTGTAACAAAACTTTTCCACATCTGTGGATGGGAAATACTTCTCCACCCATGATATAGTCCTGATTTGAGCCCACCAGACTTTGGTTTGTTTCCCAAATTGAAGGAACCACTCCATGGAAAACGTTTTATTACAATTGATGAAGCTTCCAGTGAGGTGACCTGAGTAATCAGACAGATCAACAATGAAGGTGCCCTATAGAAATAGAATTTGCCAAAACGTTGGGAAGCTGTCATAAGTAAGAATGAAGATTATATTGAAGGCCTGTAAAGGTATTTTGTAAAATAAATTATTTTCTTCAATTTTATCTTACAGTGTGCAGAACATTTGAAATGACCCTCGTATTTATCCATTAAGTCTCATCTAATTTGATAAATATCGTTTTATAGAATATTCCCTATGTGTACAAGTAAAGAAACCAGTGAATCTCTCTGAATTACTTTTATTCAGGGGCAAACTCTTAGATGCAATTAAATCAGTCGATTTTTCAGCAGGTAGTATAAAACATTTCAGAAACGTAAGCTATGTATTTTCCGTGGATTTATAGTGACATCAAGCACAAAGATTTTAAGATGTTAAAACAGCACTTTAGGGCTTACGCCACTTGTGAAATAAACTGCTTCTATGAGCTGTCGCAAGCATCTTCTAATTCTGCTATCCGGTGAATAAATTACAAAATAATAATTATTCTTGAAGGTTGTTCAAGAATGTAATGCTTCTTCGCATTTTTATAGACGTTTAGAAACCATCGAACTCCAATATAAGCCAAGGCTCAAAACGATGGTTAAAAATATCTACTTACGAATATTGAAATTAGGAAAATGAATTATGTATCATGGCAAAGGTCGGAAAAGGTCACACATTGATTTTGTTAACTCGGCATTCTTACCAAGTACTTGACTTGCGACGCCAAACTGCTGAACTTAGAAAACTTAAATTTTCTTCTTTTATTCATTATTTCTCCAAGAAAATGCGCGGCTAGTCAGCATGCTACAGTACGTCACAAAATCCATAATCATGCTATGAATACAATGTCCTGAGGATTACGTTACCACTCAACTGCTGATAACTTTGTCCTTATTAGTAATTCATTAGGATGAGATAGGTGTATAATTTATGAGATATGTACGTATTAATACAGTGGACTCTTAGTAATTCGAACCCCAAGGGGAATCAGAAAAAATCGAATTATCCAAATTTCGAATTAACCAAAACTGTGATTTTTTTAACGAAAATACCGTAAAATGTAAAAAATAAACTCATTGCAATAAATAATAATTATTGTATAGTGAATCTTACCTATGACTGCCATCCTGTTGTGAGGATGTTAAATGAAACCATTTTTTTCCACACTAAAACCATAACCCTAAATTTAATAAAGGAACTGGTGTATGCTCTACGCTTTGGCATTTTCAAACACAGTCACACTTGGAGGATAGAATGAACACTAAATTTTCACAGAAGTGTTGAATCCCTCCAAGACTGTAGCGGACGGGATGAACTTCGCATTCCATTGAACATCTATTCAGCAGGAGGAAGATAACGGTGGTTAAAAATAACTTTAGTACGGTACCTGCTAGCTGCTACCGACTAGGGTTCTTCAGCGAAATAGAGAATTCTTGTGGAATTCCTGGAAGCAATGAACTCTTAGAATCCGTACAACATTAACTTGAGACAAATGTTGGCTTCGATTTATCCAAATTATGCTTCAAAAATTCGAATTAATTGCAATTTTTTAACATATATTTATATAGGAATTTCAAGGGGAATGAGTATTTATTCGAATTTTACAATATTTCGAATTATCCAACGTCGAATTAAACAAATTCAACTGTATTGCATATTACATAATTTATTTATTAAGTGCCAATATGATACGGGACGGGAAAATGTCTGTCCGTCTGTCCGTTACGTACGTAATGTATGAGGTGTGTTCATAAAGTAAGGTTCCCTGGAACCGTTTAAAGAAACAAAACAGAATGTTATGAAAATAATTATTGCAACAGATAGAGCAAGTGTCCAGCTATTTTTTAACATATTCGCCACCGGAATTGAGACATTTGCCATACCGTGTGACCAACTTTTTTATGCTTGTGTCGTAGAAGTCTGCCGCCTGGGATTTGAATCACTGTGTGACAACCATTTCCTCTTCTCTGTCATTCCCTGTCATTTCTTAAGGTATAGAAAAGGATGGATATCACTGGGAGTGATGTCCGGGCTGTAGGGTAGATGTTTAAATTCTTGCCAGCCGAATCCACTCTATAGCCCGAATCTCGTTCCCAGTGATTTTCATCTTTTCCTATACCTCAAGAAATGACAGAGAACGAAACAAGCAGAGATGGTTGCTACACAGTGGTTCAAATCCCAGGCGGCAGACTTCTACGAGACAAGCATTAAAAAGTAGGTCACACGGTATGGCAAATGTCTCAATTCCGGTGGCGAATATGTTGAAAAAGATGAACACTTGCTGAATCTGTTGCAATAAATATTTTCATAAAATTGTGTTTTGTTTCTGTAAACGGTCCCAGGGAAACTTACTTTCTGGACGCGCCTTGTATATTCCTACAAAACATTTCGGTTAACACTGAAATGGAGCATTCTCCACAAAATAAAAAAAGCGAATTGACAAAAGCAATATATTAAAGAGGATCTAGGTGAAATGAAATTGAATTTTGTCTCAGCTGTTCTGAAATATGTCATTAAGCCCCCAGAGGAAAACGGATATAAATTAAACCAATTTAAAAACTCATCTTTGTTATGTTTTTAATTACTGAATGTGTTAGAAAGGGGAACCCAGCAATAAATAAAACTTACGAAAAAGATTGCCTTAATTTGTGTGAGAAATGGAGGCATTCATATATTTTCAATTATGTAAAAATGTTTTGTTAATTGAAAACACATAATGAAGAGGGACTGAAGCGAGATTCACAAAGGGACACAGGACAAAACAAACAAGTAATGAAATATTACACAACTGGCTGTAGAAAGAGATGTACCAGGCTCAATGGAAACAGTAATTATTTACGAAGTACAAATACGAACGTTCACAAAGTGAGTAACAAGAGGAGATTTTAGGTCCCACCAACAATAAAATTGTTACATTACAATATACCAGAGGGAATTATAAGAGTTTATGTTTTTTAGCTTTACTCTCTTTTTAGGTAGATTTCGAAGAAAATTCTACCTATTGCAATCAATACCATGTCATGACTTTCGAAAAATTCTTTCATATCTTTTCGTTTCTGCCTCCCTAAGTACGAAACCACCGCCAGTCCAAAAAAAAATTGTGATATATATATTATATTTTTACACGCTAGCGGCCGTAATTTTGAAGATATTTGAACCAAACTTTATTATGTTATTTCTAGGCCCAATAGTTCGGACAAGTTCGTTAATGAGCAAAATTGGCTCAAGGGGGAGGGGGTTGAAATTTTAAAACATTTATATCTCGGCCCCTATGAAGTATAGAGGGAAACTTTGTTTGAATAAATTAGAGTACTCCCTATGGAGTTCACAGTGACACCAACGATTCGGGGGTTTTGGGGGTACGAGTGGGGGTGGGGGATGGAAATTCGAAATTTTTTAAACTACGTCTTGTGGAGTATCGTTGAAAAGCTCTTGATGAGTACTCTACAAATCAATAACTAGTTTCTTGATAGTTCTCATATAAGGCGAGATTTGAATGTTTGATAAAGTGCTCTTTCCTCTTTTTCGCAGTTATTATCGCGGGTTTGTCATGCCAAGGCTAAAGAAGAAGAGTGCTACGCAGCGACAGTAAATTAAACCAAAAGCATTTCGAAATCTACCTCAGCCTGTAGGCTTGCCTAAAGGGATTTTTTTACTTTTATTTGAAAAACTAGTGGAAAATGCACAGTAAAAGTCCTAACAAAAGTCCTTCAATAAACTGTTTTGAGCTGTAGACATGTTATGCATGGTCATATTTTAAGGCTTAAAAAATATGCAAAACCAAAAAATATCCTGCCCAATGAAATTGAACTAGCTATCTTTTCGCCATATACCCTCATAAGAGTATAAAGACACCAAGGAGAAACAGGGCTTTTAAAGTTAGCTATAGATCAAGAGTGTATGTATATTTATTTATAACTTATTTACCTTTTTTTATGCTGAGTAGACATATTAATAAAATTTTCAAAGTGTGTTACCAACAATAATATCATTAAAATGTACGAGTAGTCTTATGATTTTCGTTGAAAACATCTATAATAATAAGAGGAAGTGTTTGCCTTTCTGTCTGTCTGCGCGATGCCCAGCGAAATCTACTGCAGGCAGAAATGTTAAATTTTTAACACAGATGGACTGAAAGGTGGCCGAATGCACCTTGAAGCCGGATTTTTTAATTTAACTTTCGTTCGCCAATAATGAGTGAAAAACTGGCAGAAATCGTGAATTTTCGCGGTACAGAAGCATAAGTTTTCGGTAATACTTTTCAGTTGTCACATCAATTACAAGTGGCTTTGCCCTTTTTTGGCATAACTCGGAAATAAAAGCATCGCGATTTTTTCATCAAATCGCATGAAATTACCGATCGCTTCGATTTTCTGAACTCGCCCTGGTCGATTCGTTTGATTATAATGTCAAGGTACGCAGACATCTGAAATTTACAATATAGAATTAACGTATTACTAAATGAGCAAACATTGATCGATTTGGACAAAACTCACTTTGCTGGGGTATTCTGGGCCAGGGAACTCGAATCTGAGGTCTTTTTCCCAAGCTGCGCTTTCTAATCGTGGAATGGACTTTAAAGCCGGATTTTTAGCTGATTCATTAATTATTAATTGTTTAGTTTAGGCCTATTAACGTTTCGCGTGCAAGTGTTAATAAGTATGTTTTGATTATTTTGCTCTTAATTTTTAATCTTCGAATTAATTATCTTGGGCGATGCCGCGGACACCTGCTAGTAATAAATAATGTAGCAATAATTTTCTAAGTCACTTTGTAAAAAAAGTTGATAAAAACACAAGTTCTTTACACTTTAAAAGCTTACATATAATCCATGAGCAATTACCATAAAATGTGCATAGGCTTGAAAAACATACAGATAAAAAAATATTTCAAAGTAACATATCATAAACATACTATTTTTTTTAGGTTATATCTATAAAACGAGTCACTCTTATAAGTTACAGCCACGTCACCTAGCCGCCGGTCTTTAAAATGACTTTCTTAAGTTTGAAGAGGCGTCACTACAGCCTGTGCCTCGTGTAATAATGTATAATTAAGACGCCGTCACGTTAGACATCCCAACAGGCACTGTATCAAGTTGGTATGCGTTTCCCAGGGGTAGCAAACTTCCTCCAATTGGTTTCATAATTTTAAGAGACAATAAGGAACAAGGGGGAAAATGTTATTCCCAAAACCTGCTGATTCCATTCATTGTCATTTACAGGCAACACACTGAAGATGGAATTTTAAATGCCGAAATGTATTTCAAGAACATATAGAAGCAGGATCTAACCTAGCTCAACAAGGTTTTATTATAGATATATAAGCATTCATGAACCACAGATTATTCTCTCTATTGGATATTACATGAGAATATTATAGGAGAAAAAGGTCCTGGGTTCAAGTCCCAGTGTCGGAGGATTTTTTCTCTTATAATATTCTCATGTAATGTCCAACAGAGACAATAATCTGTGGTTCATGAATGCTTATATATCTATCTTGAATGTTAACTGTACAATAACAGTGGGAGCCCGGTCACAAAAAATCACTATACTATTTTCACTTTAAGTTCAAAGTAGATGTAAACAAACTCTAAAGTACCACTCCGCCGAGCATGTGACAAACCATGTGGAGTTTTACCCGCCACGGAATGAGGATTTGTGTGTATTCCAGTGTTCTCAATAGTACTTTTAAAATATTTTTTATGACATGCACCATTGTTGAAAAATGTGATATTTATTTTGAAAAGATCGATACATCTGTACAAAATTAGGCTTAATATTAGTATTTAAGAAAGTCATAAACAGTTAACAAGAAGATATTAACGATTATAAAAAATTACTCTCAGTTTGCAATGTTGGCTGCCCACTTCAGAGGCGTTTCCTTGTTGAATTCATTAATTTCTGTTTGTAACCGCCCCAATCCTATCAGAGCTGTAAGTTACATTTAACTTTTGACGAAATTTCTAGCACACGACTTTCTTGTCCTCACTTACGTGTTGTAAAACCGATATAAATAAATAAATGAACGCATATTCAGCAGGTCTTACCAAGTTATTGGGAAGGGACTGTGGCAAGTTCATTCCAAGATGGCGTACTTGAGCATTCACACAGCTGTCGTAAACGCCTACAATTTACATCTGTTGTAACGGTTTAATTAGTTCACTTAGTTATTATGCGTCATGAAAACCTGATCAAATTAATTTTGTTTCATATACAGATCTGCTTCAGAAACGTGTTTTTAAATTTCTCTGCACGAAAATAGCTACAAAAAGGTACGGTTTGAACCGAACTATTTTATTAAGAGCAAGAGTATGCATACAAAGCAGCAAAAGTTACAGTTCGTCCACTAGCCAATGAGGCGCTACCTTGTCACGTGGCTTTGTTTACATCTACTTTGAACTTAAAGTGAAATTAGTATAATTAGTGTGCCTCACAGTACTGCATATGACATAACTTGTCTGTCTGTGAGGTAGACCATTAGGGCAATCAGTCATAGGAGAGAGATTCCATCTGGCACTGTGAATTGAACTCCGGCTTAGCTCAGTTGGTAGAGCATTGACGTCAAAGGTCCTGGGTTCAAGTCCAAGTGTCGGAGGAATTTTTCTCCTATAATATTCTCAAGATTTCATTATTTTAACTGGTGTTTTTTATTACCACATCACAACTGAACTTAAAAGTGAACAATCCGTAGGTCTTTGTGGATGTTTGATATGTATGAGTTATACTCATATATATTTAGGACCTTATTGTTTGTAAATATTTTTAATTTTTGTATAATTTAATTCACAGATTGACACTTTTTTACTTAGGTAGAAATTCCAAACCTTTTAATATAGCCTATTTTAGTATAAAAGGTGGTAGGCCTTGTCCCTTCGGGGATGTCGCGCCACGGAGTTTAGTTTAGTTTAGTTTAGTATATAAGGTTTTTAACTTTCGACGGTGTAACAAGAAAAGCCCTTACTTCTGTACAGATATTTTTAAACTTAAGTTAGACTTCTTTTAAGACATGATTGAGGGAATAATGTTGCATATTACATATCGCTATGTTAAAATGTTAAAACTTTAAAATTATATTAAATAATCCTTCATAGCCTTTTCGTTTTCTATAAAATGAGGCAAGGAGGCAAGGATAGCTCATGTTGTGAATTTTTTGAGTTTATTGACTATCTTTTCTTTGCAAGACGAAATACTTCACCTATCTACAATCTACTTGAAAGTTAAAAGGAAACGAAAACAATTTTTATTTAAAAAAAAAAGTTATTGAGATAGGAGAGAAAATTGCGTCTTCAGCCCACGATTTCTCGGAATACATCTTACGAAAATATGGCTAACGATACTGTTTCTTGGAATACATCTTACGATAATACGGGTAACATATGTTTCATATTTCAGAATAAAAAAGACAGCTACGATATCAAGCTAACATTTATATTTTATTTAAGAAATAAGGAAACAACAGAGAGAGATTCTATCTCAAGTGGATACCATAGGAATAAACATCACAAAACACAACGAGTAAAAGCATAAGGAATTCGTACAATTTATAATATCTATATTATATTTTCCGACGTTCGGTGTCCCGAAGCATTTTGAATGGCTCTCGAGGAAAGCTAATCAGCGGCAGAATCACCACAAACCGGCAAAGGGATTACACTTTTGAAAGCGAATATTGGGCCAGTACAGTACATAAGTTATATCAATGGAAATGTATTTTTCAATTCGGTTTAACAAATTTAATAATCATTAAAATTCAGTATCAGTTAAAATGAACACAAATTATGACGCAACAATATAAACAGATGCACATCAATATTTCATGGCCTACTGGTAAATCCAACAGAAGTAAAACTATTTTATATTAAAATTAGAGTAAATTGATTACTGGCATGCACCAATATTATAATTATTGGTTGGTAGGTCGAGTGGGTGGCTTGTTCACCCTCCAAGGTCAGGACGGAAAACTTTAAGTTGTAATTTAACAGTAAAATATTTAGTACTGAGACATGCTGGCTCGAAGAACCGTATAAATTATGCTTCACTATTTGAACGAATTGTGGCAAAAAACAAACACGTAGAAGAAATTTTATTCGTTAAATAAACGGACTACTCGAAGCATATTTGATACTGACCAATAACGTTTAGCAATGCCTTCGATGATGACAAATCTCGGTCTTTTTTATAAAGGATGAAAGGATGCAAGGATGCAATTTTACCTGATAAAACGTCAGCTTGTTACTGGATATGTCAATTATATGTACGTCACTTATCTGTATTGCTGCCAGTGAAGGGGATAAAAAACATTATTTTATACAATCGTAACTTATTTTGAAATTGAAAGAAATTACACGTGCATTGGTTAAAAGCTCAATTTCGAAACGGTGCAAGCCAGTTCGTGTGTTTTTAATCTGTCGTGACTTTAGCTTACCTTAATTTATTAGGTTAGCTATTTCTTAATCCCACTGTTGGTAGCATTGTTTAGTAAACTATAGCACATACGATTGTTCATCATTTTAGTATGTAGTGATCTAGCACCTGACAGAATGGCGAATTGATTTTAAACAACACAAACAGGAATGTAATTATTATTTACATAATTTGATAAGTTTTATTTGTGGAAAAATCTTAATAAATCCTACTCAAGATTAAGAGTTTCATGAGATAGCT
The DNA here is from genome assembly GCA_964059195.1 of Ectobius pallidus. NCBI lineage: Eukaryota > Metazoa > Arthropoda > Insecta > Blattodea > Ectobiidae > Ectobius > Ectobius pallidus. Next base: position 27,581,905 of record CAXKWD010000003.1, on the reverse strand, counting down.
CGTAAATCTCTCGTGGGATTACCTTTGGTAAAACTGTTGAAATTAAATTGTAACGTTAAGAAAATACCAGTTTCGAAATAATTACGAAGGAACACATAACAAGACCTAGTGAAGTGGCCGAGGTCACGGCATCGAATTCCCTTGTCTGCCAATTTAAGTGTTGGTTTTTCCAGAGTTTAATTCGCTCCCAAATGACGAATACCGGATTGAACTTAACACCTAAACCGAGCAACATACGCGTGTTAAAGATGTACGAAAAACCATTAGTTGCGTATTGTAAATTTTGGGGCCTACAGTTCACGTTCATCAAATGTGAAAACATAATATATAAACAAATGGATTTTTTTTTGAAGATTTATCATTCACAAATTAAACACTAAAATGCTTAGGAAAAAATGCTGCGCAACTTTCTGTATTCTACTAAACCAGCGTTTCTCAACCTTTTTGAATCCGAGGACCTCTAAGATGTCTAAAAAAAATTACGGACCCCTAATTTTTCATCCCATTTTTAAAAGAAGGCCTATATTTTTAATATTTGGGGTATTAATTGTAGGTCATTATAACGAAATATGTGAAAAAAATTTACTTCTTTACTTTGCACTTTCTTCCTTCCTCTCTTCTTTTTAAAATTTCCTACCTATTATTATTGCAATAATAATTTCAAACACTTCAAAATATCGTGAAGACCTCAATAAGCTTGGCGGCAAGCTTCTATGAAGAGAGTATTTGAAAGTTGCACCACGCTTCGACAAAAGTCTCAATCGGAGCGCGACTATGTACAGAAGTAGCTAGAAGGTGTACCTAAACGTTCCAAATAAAACAGTTTTGATTTTCACTGTGGTTTTCATTGTATGCCCCATCGGAGTTTGAAAAAAGAAAATAGCCCTCGTATATCATTTGTCTTGTGTCTCATTCATGCTAACTTCAGTTTATGGCTTCGTCGAAGCTGACATAATCTAAGTGTTTATAAAACGCTATGATGTATATGTGTGTGGGATACATTTGGAATACAATTGTGAACATTTTAATGGAAATAATGAAATTAACAAATGAAATTACTGTTTGATGTGTAACAGGGAAAGGAATGACATAGTGCTGCAGTTACATAATAACGTGTCAGTTAAAACAAATGAAGTTCCAAGCGACAAGGTTTTTTTTCAAAGAGCTTAAAAAATTCATTATTTCGCTTGCAATGTTTGCAATTCACAGAAATTATACACCGGTTTGAAGAAGAAAAGACCAACTGCATTATATACAGTAACTTAATCGAATTGCGATAATGGGCTATAAATAGAAATTTGAACCATGAATTTAAACATAGGCCTACAAACGTAAAATAATAATTTTGTATAAATTATCATTTAATCTTCAAGTATAATTTACCCTATTTCACCTTTCGGTAGGCTAGAGTTTAGTTACAGTACTAATTTCTGTGATTTACAAAATACAAAACCCGGGCAACGCCGGGCCTTTTAAGCTAGTTCAAATAAAAGATGTGGTACAGTTTGGTTGGTAGTAACTCTAGTATTACCAAGGTATGTTTGTGCTTTACCAGAGGGGAGGCTCTGACAAACTAAATAATTACTCGTATTTCATTACATTTACTAAAATTATTTTTCTTAAGACCTACAATGATTCATTTAAAAATTAGTTTCCTGTTATAAGTGAATAAATTTAAGATATTTTTTACTTAAAAAATATAAATCTTAGTACATCCAAGGAATAATAACAATGAAGCAGTAAAGTCTACTGGTTTTTTAAGCAGTTTAATTTTGGGAGGTATTTTGGGGGTATTTATAAAGATGTATTAATAAGGAAGTCCACATTTATTTTCTATTTTGGCTGTGCGTTGATGGAGTTACGCTTCTTAATTGGTAGATATGTACATTTCGGTATAATCGGAATTTATACCATCTTCAGTCTATAATATCTACTCTTATACAATTCAACGGCCCTAAATAGCGCGCTCACTCGCTCCCTCACTTCGTGAGACATCGGGTATACTCGGCGATGTTCGTCTATCGCAGTCTAAACTTTCACGAAGAGTACAAAATTAGAAAACCGTTTCTTTATTATATAAGGCGTAAGTGAAATGGACACAATGAACAAATATTCTAATTTTATTTTTACTTACAATAGCTCTGAACCACAAACATTTTTAATAAACTGCCAGTGTAAATTTCTTAAAAATCCTGGAGTCAATTAATAATGGTGGGCGAAGCCGCGAGTACCAACTATAATATATTGATAGTTTAACTCTGGGAGTATCGCGGACAATAACAATCCAAACAAACCATTATTTCCCTTGAAGAATTATGTGATTTCTGAATATAACACTGAATTTATCAAATAAAATTCACATCATATTCATCTGTCAACAAACAGTTGAGAAACGATACGTATTATCCACCCCCGTCTCGAGAATTACAAACGAGTAATACAGTCAAGAAGGCAGAGGTATTATCAGTGTTCACAATTTTCTTTGGAATTGCATAATCGAATATGAGATCTTTTCCCAGGCGGCGCTTTCTAATCGTGGAATGTACTCTAAAGCCGTCAATTAATTAGGCCTATTGGTTTAGTTTATGAATGATTCGCGTGCAAGTGTTAATAAATATAATGCTTTAATAATTATTATAGGCCTACTCTTAATTTTTAATTTTTCAAATAATTATCGTGGGCGAAGCCGCGGGCACCTGCTAGTATAAAACATTCTGTTTAGCATAGAATTTTCTCTGGGTGTTTTAAAAATTACAGAGCTTAAATAGAGTTAAGAGTCTACCGACAACATCCACTCTTGTGTGCAGCAATTATCCCAGCAACTAACCGTTCAATAAGCTGTTAATTGGAAATCGGAAAAATGATTTTGTGAACTAACAAACAAGCTTTTGAGGATCACTCGAAACGTCGTAATAGGATTATAATTTGTGCAATGTCATCACTTTGGAGGACTATTTGCTAATGCCAGTGTAAACATGCTAAGCTAACAGGATATCAGTTCTATGAAAATGAAAGAGGTACAAAGGCGTCCACACACAAAGCTACAGCTGCTTTGTGAGAATACAGTATCGGTTTATCCATCAGCAAGTGGGAGGATAACTTCTAACCCCTCTTCACTCGTTACTATTGCACTAGGTGCTGCAAAAAAGGTTCACAATATTTTAGAGTTCAATATTACCGTTGTGTGAATGGAATCTTTAGATAATAGATGTTCTTATACAAGGGAGCTTATGTAATAACTAGACCTGGGATTTTAAGGCAAATGCCTATTTTGTTCCTTATGAAATAACATGAAAAATTTTAAATATGTGGAAGTTTCATGATGAATCACTTACATTTATAGAGTTTTATAGTGCCCCAAAATGCCTATTTGGACCTTTAGAGCCTATTTTACTATTTTAGTGCTTAAAATGCCTATTTTGTACATTTAAAATAAAATTCAACTTCTGTAAATTTTACGGTCTTACAATGGACATACCTCAATGAAAAACATAACAGCAGAGGTGGGTTTTTCACAGAAACTTGATTATTCCAAACAATTGTCGCTAAAGGAATGCTGACTGACGGGGGAGGGGGAGGATTAAAGGGGAAGGACTACTGTGTCGAGTCACCAGTGAAAGAACATCTGTTTAAGTGAATATAGTTCGTGATGCCTAATTTTGCAGTTAATTCTGTTAAGAATAGGTCTACCACGTTTCTTGCAGTAAAAAAAAAAAAAGACCGTGTTACAGTTTAAGAGCATATTGTAGTATTTTAAAATCTATTTTCTATCTATTTACACAATTTTCAAGCATAATTTAAGTGCCTATTTTCTCTTTTAAAAGCCTATTTACTTGTTTTAAAAGCCTGTTTTAGGTGCCTAAAACTATTTTTTTTAGAGCCTAAAATCAGTAATCAGTAATAAAATCAGTAATAATAGAGCCTAGTAATAACGAACTCTCTTTTTACATAATCTTGAATAGTTTAATTTTGTCAGGACAAATTTTCATATAATTTTGTAACTTATTCTATGGGTGTACAGCGTTAACTTTATATAACACATCTAACTAAGATATATGCATATGCATTCATGAACCACAGATTATTGTATCTGTTACATGATAATATTACAGGAGAAAAATTCCTCTTGACACTGGGACTTGAACCCATGACCTTTGGCTATCCATGCCAATGTTTTTACCAACTGAGCTACGCCAGAGTTCAACTCAAGAACCTCAGTTCTGCTTAATGAATCGATCTGGATCTTAACTCGGAAATCGATAACCAACAAACAAAGAAAAAACTTCTTTTCTGGATATCATAATTGCAGTTGTCACTAATTAACAAAAGCATGACAAGTAAAAAATACATGACTTCCTCTAGGAGTTACTGTACGGATATAAAATACAAGTTATCAGATATTGGCATATTAACTCCAACTGGAACTTTTTTACATCTGTTTACCTGACTTTATTCTAATAAGTTACTGGTTGGAACCCTCTGGGCCTCCATGGCGGAACACTTTACACTTTAGTCACTGATTTATTAGCTAAATAGACAACGTCATTTCATGACAGATATATACGGCTAGAAATGAAGGGGATGAAAATATGGTCGACATGAACAAACAGAATATTGTATCATTGTGGTTCTGACAGCTGTATAATTGAAACGGTTACGTATTTTTCAAATAAATGAAGCCAATCAGCAGGTTTGTAGTAACGACGCCGCAAACGTTGTTCGTCTCCACGCAATTAGTCATTTTATATTAATCACACGTTCTGACGTCACTTATCCCGTGCTTCTTCTTCAGAAGAAAAACCGTGTACGCGCCTCCGTAATCATACGAAGGCATGACCACGTAACAACATAATTACAATGCAATTATTGTTTTATTATGAAAGTACATTTTGGTAGAATAGCTGGAAGATCATTTGTTCTTTAATTATACAAGAACCCATGATTCTCTCCCTCTCTCTCCCTTCACCTTAGTTTCACCTAGGGCTCGGACTTTTAGGTAAATACATATTTTTTTTTGCAATTACTTATGATTTCAGGACTTTGTCAAAGTTCCGGTTGGGACCTTTGGATTCAAAATACTGAGTTGCATATCACATAAAAAAAAATATATTTTCGATATTTTTTATTTGAATAAATATTTTTGGTAACTTAAATCTTTTTTACATATTTCACCACATATCTTGTTTAGAAATGAATATTATGACTGTTTTTGTAAAATTGCGACATATTTTCAATGTGTTGCGTTGTTATGTTGAGTCAGACAATAAATCAGGGCTGATTAGGCCTATATTAGTGTAAATTTCTGTTTCCTCTCAAACTGCATTACTAAGTTGGAAAGAACAAAACAATTGTTGACAGAATCAATAAAATAAGTCAAACACATTGAAAACAAACTTAACAAAATCAGTGGTTCAAAAGCAAACAAAATTAGAGAAAAATTCCTGTCATGCCTAAATAAGAATGAAGGGTTACAAGTGTTGCGCAAGATTTCAGATATTTTAATGGTTAACAGTGTAGAGAACTTGGAGCAGATGGAACATCTGAGTGTCAGTGAAATATTGTTACAGTGTCAGTGTTACAAATATGCAAGATTAACATCCTGCAATGTTGAACGTACATTTTCAAGATACAAGTCTCTGTTCCGTGAAAATCGTCACAACTTAAGACCTACTATTGTCGTTTACTGCAACAGTTCTACGCTTGCTGACTAGAATGACTAGATGAGTACTTCTGTAAATATTGGTTAAATAAATAAATAAATAAAAATATTTTCATATTTTTTAAACATATTTTCGACTTTTTAACCACATAAAAAATAAATATTTTTTGTTTTATAAGCACCTAAAAGTCCGAGCCCTAGTTTCACCTCTCCCTTATAGGGACATTAAAGAGACCCAAGCCGCCCGGGCCTTACAGAGCCGCGACCTGTCGGGAGAGGGATTATCTATGGATCACATACATACTTTTTTGGCCAGACAAGGACATGGAGGGCCTCCCCGGATGAGTGATCAGCCCAATGCCGGGGCCACCTCCGAGACAACACGAATACATAGGACGAGACACACCATTCACACACACATTCACCCCAAACAAGGTGAGAATGGGATGAATATGACAATGACGGCCAGATGATATCCGGGGACCACAAGGGCCTAAAGTTACCCGACATTTGTCTCATAGGTGAGGAAAAACCCCGGAAAACCCCTACCTAGGTAAGTTGTCCCGACCAGAATTTGAACAACATAATTATAATGCAATTATTATTTTATTATGAAAGTACATTTTGATAGAGAAGCTGGAAGATCATTTGTTCTTTAATTATACAAGAACCCAGGATTCATGGGCAGGAAATTACATTATAGATTTTCCTTGGATGTCCTTCAATTGTAACTGTTACTGAAAAGATAAGTAAGGAAAAATAAATAAAAATGTGATTTCAAAACATAACTTCCTCTGCCCAAATAAAAGTGTTTTCTTTCTTAGTATAATATATTGTGTGTGACATTCTCTTCATGTATATTGGTTGTAAAAATGAAGAGAAGAGATGGGAAGTGAATCACACCTTGAAAGTTATGTGTATCAAACATATGAGAAACGTTGCCAGTAAAATCACTCTTTCACCAAAATAGATATTTAATTTCTGGACACACTGCACATTTTCAAATTAAACACCACAAGGCATGAATATACAATCTTGGCATGAATGTAGAATCAAGAAGCAAAATTCTTGGTACAAAGCTCAGCAAAAAACTATAATTTTGATATTTCTTGGTAGATTCCGCTAAACAAAACAAAAATCAGAACATTCCTTACTTACTCAATGGAAATAGACCATTCCTCATCAAGCTAAAGGAACCCAGAGGTTCATTGCTGCGCTTATCTGAGCCCGCTATTCAACCCTATTCTGTGCTAACTCCATCCAATCATCCTTCGCAAATCCCACTTCAGATAAATCTATCCTAGTATTGTCCTCCCACTTACGCCTAGGTCTTCCAAGTTGTCTTTTTCCTTCGGGTCTCTCTCATCAATATTTTTTATGTCTTTCCTCTCCCATGTCCAGGCCATTTCATCCTCCGTTATTTAATTACCGTTACTATATCCGGTAACGAGTACAGGTTATGAAGCTCCTCCTTATGCAGTTTTCTCAAGTCCCCATTTTCATCTCTCTTAGGCCCATATAGTTTTCTAAGCACCATGTTTTCGAACACTCTCAGATTATGTAAAGAGAAGGAATGTGGTAAACACATGTTTACATAAAAACGCTAGGACAAAACATAAAACCAAATGTTTCTTTTATGTAAAAAAAAAAACAACATGCCTTGTGAAATTGCAATTAGAAATTGTGTTGGAGTTTCCTGGAAACCAAAGCTTTCAACTGATTGTCCGATTTCTTGTGTTTTTATTTGTTTTGCTGCAAATATTTGCTTGCCACTTTCGTTTACCTTCAGTGTGTTTTTTAGTAACATATTTGCTTTCAATTCTATCCAACTCTGGATATTGTTCCATAAATGTTTCACGTAAATAGAACATACAGGTTAACCATTAGGGATTGGATATTTGACAAGCTTGCCAATATACTAGAAAGAGGAAATCACCGTAACCACCGACAGTGAAAATACACGTACGAAGAATTCTTTATTGATTTTGTCTGAACAGGTTTAAAGATTTTCTCTCCTAACATATCCATAAATCAGCGTAAGAATTAATATATGTTAATGAGTTGATATCTAAAGATTTTTACCACCTTATACCCTCAAAAATAATCCTATAACTTATAGGAAAAATAACCTTAAAACAAAGTCATAAAATTATTCTATAAGATATGGGATTATTTTCGAGGGTATGAAGTGGTAAAAATTCATTGACTATCACCCTTAAAAGGGAAATAAAATGTATTAATTCTGAATCTATGTTTTTTTTCTATTATCCAAGTTTTAACCTTATTTTACCCGAAGGTATATTAAGCTTATAGTTATTAACAATCACTTAACATATCTAAATATTAAAGTAATATATGTACAAGAGTATTGAGTCATGAGATGGCTAACAATTTAACATGAGATGACTAACACTATTTGGTTAAAGTCTAGTTTTAACAAATATATAAATTTAGAAATAGTGTGTGAAATGGCTAACGACATACGCTAATAGTTAACTTAGTTGCTGATACAGCATCTGATATACATTTCTAACTATAGAACTTAACTACTGGTACAATTTTATCTTTGGAAATATTGTATTTAAAAATGATATAAAGTATTTATATGATTTACGGTTTACTAAAACATCTGTGAGTGGCTTAGAAAGAGTGCAGTCCACAGATTCCAACAGCAATCTAAGTTCGTATCTCTCACTATGAAATAGTGGACAGTCGAATAGTATATGTGTGACATTTTGGGTATCTTCTCCACAGATGCATTCCGGGCTAGGTTTAAGATGGAATCTATGTAGATATTCTGTAAAACCACCATGTCCAGTCAAAAACTGAGTCAAAACAAAATTGGGTGTCAGCAATTTGCACTTCAATATATCAAAAACCGTAGGAAAATACAGTTCTTTTGTCAGAATTTTTTATCTGATTTTGTATGAATAAAATTGTATGATTTTTTTTTATTTTCTCGAAAAATGATTTTAACGATTTTGTTTAAATTTTCTATAGTAATTTTATAATGTGCATAAATATGAGGAATGAGGTATAATTGCAACATTTTTTATTTTCTATTTAAATGTGGGATCATTCTGGAATTTTGAAATTTACAAATGAATGGGTTGAATATTGAATGCATGTATGATACAGTTTATGGGTACTAGAAGTAGGATATGTTAAGGGATAAAACACCAAAACATGTATACACGACGGCATCATGCCACTCTACTATATTGCAATAATTGGAAGCATAGCCCAACGTATAAAACCCTCGAAGTTCAGTACGAAAGGTCTTTATTCCCAAAGATTCCATCCCGGCCCAGGTCGATGGCATTTATATGTACATAAATGTCACAGGCTCATGCCAGTTGATTTACTGGTATGCAAAAGAACTCCTGCGGGACAAAATTCCGGCACACTGGCGACCGTCACAGGCCTAAGTTGCAGTACTTCCCCGTCGTTAAATAAACATATCCCAACCAACCCAAAGCTTCCACCACCTCCCTTTGGAACCATCAAATTGCATGTCTCCTTTTTTACTTCCTCTGCCCGTACCATAGGTACTATAGGTAGAGGAAGTATTGTTTTCGACCCCAAAATTCGAAGTTGAGTTTTTAGCATATATACACGTTTCAAGGCCCCCTGATTCCAAAAATACTATTTTTGGAAACATGTCTGTGTGTATGTATGTCTGTCTGTCTGTCTGTCTGTGAACACTCTAGCTCCAAAACGGAAAATCGTATGAAAACAAAATTTCGTATTTGGGTCTGGTACCTTCTGAAGATGTGAGGATAAGGTTGGTGACTATTTTCTCTTATTTTTAAGGGGACTTGACATGAAGAAATATTCGTTTTTCGCGATTTTCTCGAAAACGACTCAAACGATTTTCTTTAAAGTTTGCACATGTGTTCCTTTTACTGAGAGCTAAAACTTTTATTTGAAACTTTTTTCGAAAAAATTCTCTCAGGGTAGTTACAAGCCCCCCATTGGTCACCCACTGTTTGTAGAAAGTAAGTTTGTCTTGCGTGATGAACAACTGAATGCGCGCTCTTTCACGGCCTCTTATTCTATATAAGAATGTGAAGTGAGAAAGATGTATTGTTGGCCATGCATAGAGTAAAGAAGTATCTGAGGGAAATATTCGATAAATTTCGGAAATTATTCTTTACGGCGGAAAGTTCAATAAACGTCTGCAGTCACTTGTTCTTTTTTTTTTAGTTTGAGGTATTTATAGGATAATTAGCGTAAAATTGTGTCTTGTGATTCTGTACAATGATATGTGAATACTGCTAACTTTTATTTGGGCAGAGGAAGTTATGTGACTTTCACATCAGATTTTTTTAGAGGAAAAAGCCAGAGAATGGCCAGGAAAGGTTACATAATTCATCGAGGTGACACGCCTTTTTTTAAGTGTTGTGCACCGTACACTTTAAGCAAAAGACAACCCTCAAATATTCGGTGGAAAGAACATCTTGAAAATGGTAATGCAAACTCTCATAGCTTCTCACCACAAGGCGCCTTCTTGAATTTATAACCGCAATATCTACAAGACCACGCTAGAGAAAAGTAAGAGATGAACAAAGCTTGTATATTGAGCATTTTAGTGAGGAGAGCATGGATTAGAAAATTACAGAAAAGAGTTTTTGCATGATGTGAGATATATGTTGAATAGTTAACTGTTATTAATAGGGCAAGGCATTTGATGATTTTGCATCTTTTTTATATGAAGGTTAAAAGATAGCTTCAATGTACATACATGTATATCATTAAATAATTAATTAAATAAGGGCAATTTGTTTTTGCATTATTTTGCTTTATTTTGCATACTTCGTCATTTTTCAAGAGATAGGTAATTTTTTGGCAATTTTTAGGTCATTTTCGGCATTTTTAGGTCATTTTCAGCATTTTATGTCATTTTTTGCATTTTAGGTAATTTTCGGCATTTTAGCAATAAATATTTTTTCTTTCTTTTTAAGTGGCACATATTTGCTAGGGGCAATTTGATGGGCGTGCCAGTTCAGAAAGAATTTATTTTTCGCTTAGGGTGTCCAAGTACTGTAGTATAAATTTACTGACTTCTTTAGTAACAAAATAAGTGTGTTTTATATTGTAAATTTATATATAAAGCATCGTCATAAACTGTATTTAGCAATTCATTACTTAAGAAAAAACTAATTATAAGTAATAATGGTAAATTTATTGGTCATTATTTTAAGATTTCGGGTCATTTTTTCACTATTTTTAGGTCATAAAGGCATTTTATATTTTGCATTTTTCACTATTTTATGGTCATTAAATGCCTTGCTCTAGTTATTAAATTAATTGAAATAAGTCCCATGTGATACACTCACATTACTTTCTCTGCCTTAAGTTTGGACAGTAACATTCTGATATAGAGTAAGAGGAAATGCATATTCAGCTGTTGTCAGCCCCGGGGCCCGGGCCCAAAAGGGGGCCCGGCCGAGCAGGTTTTATTTTTTACTTTCTGAATTTACTCTAAAATAAAATTGGTTATAAGTCAATAAACAGCTTAAGTTATGTTTTATGTGTTTATTTTATCTGCATTGTCCTGTCGTATAACGGTGACACGGAATTATCAGTTAATCTCAAACGGAATAATCTTTAATAAAAATTTCTATTTTTTAAAAGTAGAAGCAGAAATCCTTTTGGACTCAACAGTAGGCCTCACTAACGTTCGGCATTTAAAATTATAATTTTCAATAGATTAAACTGGTACGTACAGATAAAATTCTTCCTAATTAAAACATTTTAATGTATTTTTCCTTTTCCTGCCCGGCATCAGTTAACGATTTGGTCCAGAATCAATAGGCTTCGTCCCATGGGCGTTACAAATGGTATACCAAGTTTTATGAAAATCCGGTAAAGCGTATTTGAGCTATCGCGCTTACAGACACACGGACGGACAGACAGTCAGTCAGACAGTCCTTCTACCAGACAATGTCATAAAGTACCGGTACCATTCTGGCACTTAATAATTATGTAATATTATTACAATAATCTTTCTGTTGCATACATTATAAAGGGCGAGTTAGGTAGTGAATTTAATATTTGACCGGGCCCGGGAAAATTTTTAACTGGGGCCCTTGCTTTCTTTCCACGGCCCTGGCTGTTGTTTCTGCCTCACGTAAAGATGCAGTCTATAGTGCGTCATGCAAGACATGCGTAAATTTGTACAAAGAAGGCTAGCTTATAACTACCCTTCAAACGATTTTTACGAATCGTTATGACAATTTTCGAGAAAGAAAGAAAGAAAGCAAACTTAATAGTGTATTACCTCGTACCTTTGTATTGTATTGTAAATAGAACATGTTCTAACCTTTTATACATAATATTTTGTCATACTTCTCCAAATTATGTATTGTTTTAAGTAGTTATTTAGTATAAGTTTTTCTAATATATTGAACTGAACCACCCCCGAACACAAGCTCTGCTTCTTCGGGTGGTGTATCAACTTTTGTATATATTTTTCGTGTAATTTGGAACAATAAATTGTAATTGTAATTGTAATTGTATACAGTAAGGTTAAGGAATCTGTGTTGTGAACCAGAAACATCGGGAAGACTGTAAGTGTTGTAGGCCTGCTGGTAATTATTATTATTATTTTTTATTTCAGCTGCATTTATAGGCCTACTTCTTTTAGCTACGAGGCCATATCACGGATCTGTGTCCATATAGTAGGGTAGGTCATGGAACTATTGATCGTCTTTTATTTTCAATTGTTAGAGTAAATTTCAACTTATATTAATTTAAATGAATATGATACAGGATGAAATGGTGAAGATGATTCTTGGTATGTAAATGTCCAATTCGGTATTTGCCTTTATGACTGGGGAAACCATGAAAAAAACCCATGTCAAATTGACCAGCCACGGGATTTGAACCTGAGACCTCCCGAATGCGAGTCCAAGACGTTACTGGTTGTTTTTGTAGAGAACCGGTCGCCTCTGCCCCAACGATTACTCCTATTAGGCCTGCTCAATTCTGTTAGAATCTGAGTCAATCCTGGGGATGTAGGATTAAGTTAATTTCAAAATCTCAATTACCTCATCGGGAACGAACCCGGGACCTTCCGGATTACAACGCAGCCCAACAGGCATATCTCCAATGTTCTGGCACTTCATAATTAATATTCCATATTCCATACTTTCAGCTAAGATTAACAAGAACTCCAAACCGTTTATAACTTCTATTTCGAATATTAAACTTTCGTGTACAAGCTTCGGATATGAAATTATGTGCCAGAATGGTACTTTCTGAGATTGTGTGGTGGACGGGAAACTGTCTGTCTGTCTGTCTGTCTGTATATGTGTCTGTACACGCGATAAGTGAAATACGCTTTATCGGATTTTCATGAAACGTAGTATACGCATTTAACGTACATGGGAAGAAGCCTATTGACATTGGTTCAAATCAGTTGACCGGTACCGGAGTAATGCCCAAATTAGTGCCTATTTTATGGTAATATATTAGAAAGAATTTATCAAATGCAAATCCGTTCTCATGACAACATATTGTTTTACAGTGATCATATACGGCTTTGGAAGTTGCAATACAGATAGCTCTGACAAATAACACTACCCACATATTTCTTCAAATATGCTTATCAAACTAGACCTTTGTTCTGCCGTAAGCCCTGCTTAATGAAACGATCTGGAGCTTTACTCGGAAATCGATTAAAAAATAACTTAGCCTATTTTCTGCATATCATAATTGCAATTATCACTGATTAAACAAAAACACTCCGGCACTTTGTCACATCAGTTTACCTTATTTTATTTTAAGATATTTTTGCACGACGTAACTAATTAGTTGTACTTACGAATATTGTTGCCGTGGATCGTAACTTGACATTCCCGCACGCAATCTGGATGCTATGAAAACAAAAGAAATCTCCGTGCGGTAAAAATTACAAAAAGCACAAGTGCCGTAAGTAAAACCATCATAATACAAGCCTTTATGGAAGACCGGAACCGAGCCCCCCCCCCAGTTTGTGGCGACTTTAGCAGGACAAATATTCGGTCCCCATAACAACCAACACATGAGAATCACTTTCTGAAATAAACATCTATCTTCAAGAATGTATATACATAATATTTCCAGGTAATATCACAATTAATATAATTAAATTGATATAAATAATCATCGTGCAAAAAATAGCATGCAATACTCGTGCCATAAGCGCATAATGGATCTCGGAAATTAAAAAAACTCTTTCCTCGATCCGTATGCACCGCTTACGGCACTTGTATCGCAATATACTATTAATAAAGTCATATTTTTGGGTAAACAGAATTCATCCTAAATAGACGAAATTCTCAGTCTTGCTTTCTGAAATATCATGAAATGCATTTCATAGGAAACTTACGTTCACTGTTGACCTTGGGAGGAATGATCATTACGATTTTATCTTTCTCTCACCTCTATTCATTAAGGAAATCTTTTGTTGTCATAACAATATATTAGAACAACAAAGGTCTAAGTCTAAGGAGTCGCCGTGACATTGAATGTAAGCAGGTTGTTTTTAATAAGTGACGGTAGAGAACGCGAAGTCTTCATATGGCATGGCTCAGAGTTTGATCGGAAGATAAAATAAAAGTCCTCGACACCAATAGCTGGTGCGTTATATAACTTAATAATACGTTAGTAGAGAAGTAAATTATTACGTAGAAGATTACTCACATCATGCCACATACCGATGGAAGCTAGAATATTCACCCAAATGTTTTTCATTTCAGATAACTTACTGTACTTCTCACCAAGAATCATGGCCGTCAGGAAGGGGGGAGACAGGGTAGGGCCACTGCCCCTCCCTGGAAATTATCTCTATATATATAAAAGGCTTTGTCCTGACTGACTGACTGAATGAATGACTGACTGACTGATTGACTGAATGACAGGAATCAACGTACAGCCTAAACTATAACAGGTAGAGACTTGGAATTTTGACAGTACCTTCGTTTCATAATGTAGGTGCTCACTAAGAAAGGATTTTGAAAAATTCTTATTCTAAATGCCAAAAATTAAATGTTTTTGAAAATACTTAATCCCTTTTTACATAGAATTATCAATTCCAAATCACAGAATATATTGTTGCCAAATGGTATCAGGTGGGCTTGGAAAAAACAATTGAAATGCACTTTTGACAAATAAGAGAAGTTATCAAAATAATTCATGTTATAAATAAATATTACAGAATGAAATCCACTAAAATAATGGAATCACATAACTTTCTCTACCCTGGACATAGAGAAAACAAAACGAGGTATGGTAATGTGTATATTATTATATTATATCGCAGGTTTTTGGAGAGAAAAGTATGAAAGTGATAATGCTTTATGGTAACATAAGAGTGGGAAATTTCCCGCCTCGATATTACAATTTTATGTTACAGGAATTTCTGTTTCTTCTTATTTAAACCTCTACCAGGCTTGCTGTGCACTGTACAAGCGATGGGATGCAAACTTCTAGATCCTCTATGAGCCATAAAAAACTATATCAAGCGTTTTCTGAGGGAATAGTTTGATTGTAATAAGTCGTTCATCCTATTTCAAATTATAAATGCCTATATAAGGACCTAGAATTTAAAATTGAAAATCCTTCATAAGCTAATTTCCAATTACAAAATACAAAACCCGGGCGACGCCGGGTCTTTTAACCTAGTGTACACATAAACCTATAAATTAAATGTCTATAAGCAATTAAATGTGAAGTGAGGTTTAAGTCTCCAAATATTGTTGTATGTTCGCGTTGTTTGGATGAAAACGAACTGTAACAGCTGACTAGATATTAGCTTGTAGGAATACTTACTTCCCCTACCTAAACTTGAAACCATTTATACCCAAACACTTTATTATATAATGAAGATAAGGCAAGAAAATGTCGCATTTTATATTTTATATGAATAGTACATATGAAATTGAAAGATGTATGAAAAATCTTGTGAATGTATACATCAGATGTTTTCTTTGTATCCATGCCATAGTCCAGCTACAGTAAATGAAGGATGTTGATTATATAATAATAATAATAATAATAATAATAATAATAATAATAATAATAATAATAATAATAATAATAGCAATAATGTGAATAGTAATAATAATAGCAATAATAATAATAATAATAATAATAATAATAATAATAATAATAATAATAATGTGCTTGTAGTAGCATAGTGATGGTGGTGGTGGCAGTAATTCGTTCGTTGGCACCACCTTGACAAAATTTCTGTGGACGCCCATGCCAAGAATGGTTCAAATAGAATATCTTATCACACCATATTCATCACCACAGTTTCTCCAAACTATAATTATCCTCTGATCCGTAGAAAACCAATATGGAAAAACGCTACAGGTATTTTTATAGGCCTACGAGGGTTGGAAGTTAAATGGTGGCCATACATCTATAAGATCAAGGTAAATTACATTAACATTCAAATTGCTTTTGTTGGATGTTGGTTGGATATCCAGCATACTTCAGAGCAAATAGGATCCTTCTATCACCATGAATCCTTCAAAGTAAACAGAAGAAATTGAGCTGGCTCTATCAACCGGTATAAATGAATTCCATATCTGATAGAAAGCTAATGATTAAAAATAATCCAATACCTTAAAATTATTCTTCATCCACAATAATATGCAATAACTTGAACTTTTTTGCACGACTTAACTAATTAGTGGTACTTACGAATATTGTTGCCGTGGATCGTAAGTTGACATTCCCGCACGCAATCTTATTGCTATGGAAACAAAACAAATTTCCATGCGGTAAGAATTTACTTACGCCACACATCATAATACAAGCCTGTATGGACAAGGCCCCCCAGGACAAATATTCGGTTCCCACAACAACAAACACATGCGAATCACTTTCTGAAATAAACATCTTCAATAATGTATATACATGATATTTTCAGGTAATATCTCAATTAATATAATTAAATGGATATAAATAATCATCGTGCAAAAAATAGCATGCAATACTCGTGCCGTAAGCGCATAACGGATCTCGGAAAATTGAAAAAACGAGGCCCAAGCGCCTCGTTTTTTCAAACTCTTTCCTCGATCCGTATGTATCGCTTACGGCACTTGTATCGCAATATACTATTTCAAGATTGGTAAGTATTTTACTCATTATGATGAATGATTGAGTGAAACGCATGACTGAACCTCCGCCGGAAGGAAGTGAAGAACAAGTGACAGGCTTTGACCCATCTTGCTCCATTATGTTATTGAATATTATTGTGAATCAAGAATAATTTTAAGGTACTGAATTATTTTTTAATCATTGGCTTTCCAAAATTCATTTTAGACCGGTTGATAGAGCCAGGTCAATTTCTTCTGGTTACTGTGAAGGCATTCGTAGTGATAGAAAACTCCTATTTGCTCTGAAGTATGCTGGATATCCAACCAACATCCAACAAAAAGCGATTTGAACTTCCTGTAATTCACCTTGATTTTATAGATGTGTTGTCACGATTGAACTTCCAACCCTCGTACATTACTGATACGACATTACAATGTTATGCATGCCCTGTATGGGGAGCTCCAGCACCAAGTAAAATCTGATGAAAAATCTGTCCACTTATGTAAATAAAATCAGATCTCTGCTTGATATAGTGTTATAAACAAATGAATTTAGCATAGCGGGCTAGCGATCGACAAATTGATTTGTTATGTTGCAGAAAGAAACGATTTCAGCGATGCTCTTTCTTTCTGGTTGCCATGACAGCAGAAAAAGGTCATCTGCGATTATTAATTTTGTATAAGTTATTAAAATATAATAGTGAAAAATGGTACTTCGATAGCACAAAACATCACGTTTTCTGCCATTATTTCGTTCATAACTCACGAACAAAAGCAAATATTAAAAATCCGGCTTCGAGGCGTATTTGGACACCCTTGAATCTATCTATGTTAAAAATTTCAGATCTCTACGTGGAGTAGGTTTGGCTAGACATTGCACACAACCAAACAAAAAACAGACATACAGACATATTGATTATTTTATGGACCATATACATATCTAGATTAATAATAATAATAATAATAATAATAATAATAATAATAATAATAATAATAATAATAATAATAATAATCTACATGGTCTGCAGAACAACCAGAAATTGGAAAGCATGTTCTTTTGAAGGTCTAAAGAACAAACCATAAATAAATAATTAAACAATAAAACTATACATGAACATAAGAGAAATGAATATAAAGAAAATACGTACTAATAAGCATTCCAATTAAAAGTTATGCGTCAACGTAATCTCTCCATTATGAGTATGATCTTTCATGAACTATATATTCTAATTGACTCCTCAACTGTATCATGAACTTCGAACCACGAACCCTTTGAAAGCGCAGCCATCATATTACAGGAACTATAACACCGTATGATATGTGTATTTTAACAGCGACCTACTTTGTCAATTCAAAGTGCTACATACTATCTCCGTTTAAGTGTAAATTTTCATTTCAAAGCTCAGACTTTATAAAAGGTCATTAAACGAGTTCAAAGTACAATGACTCTTTACAAACATGCCTTTAATATTTATGTGTATTAAAAGATCGCATTCGTGAATCAAAAGTCATATTTTCAAAATTAGGATCTAAGATTAAATCTAATGATGCAGTACAACAAAACAGACTTTTACATGTTTCATGAAGATGATGATGATGATGATGATGATGATGATATTGTTTTCATTGTTTTAAATATTATTTTTACTTCCCCTACCCATACCATAGGCAGACTATTAGGTAGGAGTCGAAGTATTATGTTCATCCTGAAATTCGATGTAGAGTTTAAACATAAATTATACCTTGAGAAACATGCCTGTCATGTTAAATAAACGTTATTTATTTTGTTTCGGTAACAAAATGTTAAACACTGTTAAAGTTTAATTGAACCCGGATCTTTAAAAAAAATATTGCATTTCTTTGCACTTCCTTCTACACGAAGAACAAAATATTTCATATACAACAGATGATTCAGAGAATAGTAGAAACTTGATCATCTTGAACAGCTGTTAATTATTTTATGTAAGCTGTACTTTTATTACTGAGAAACATAAAAAAAAATATATGTAATACACATGCATTATTGGAGAATCCTGGAAATTTAAAAAGACGCTCCTTTGACTCGCCTTTCAAATAACTTACAGACCTAACAAATTCACCTTAAACCCTCAAGATTCATGAATCTATGGTTCATATTAATCTTTCATTTCGAATTTGTAAGCCCATATGGCAGCATACGATTCTTTTTGTTCGTTTAATTGATAATATTTTTAGCGTTAAACAATATAGTTAAGAATAAAATTATGTAATTCCTGAAATTTATATGAAAACGATATAAGTGTTGATAAATATGTTTTAATTATTATGTTAAATTATTTAAATAAAATATCTAGCAGTTGAGGAAATAATCGCGAGCACCTGCTACTACTATACAGGTCATTGGTCAATACGAAATTCGTCTTTCAAACTCTTCCTCCGATCTCCAACGATCCACTCACGTATTGCTGTATGCTAATAGTACAAGTAGATAAGTAAAAATAGTGAATTATTAATTACTATTTTACTGTATTAATGTGGTACGCCGTGGCGTAGTGGTTGAGACGCTGTGCTACAAACCGGAAGGTCACCGGTTGGATCTCCGATGAGATCGTCTGAGTTTTTCAATTGGCCTAATCCTTCTGGTGGCACTGTGGCCCTGGGGTCGACTCAGACTTAACATGAATGAGTACCGGGAGCAATCCTGGGGGTAAAGGAGGCCGGTGCGATTGTCTATAAATCTGGGAGCCTCAACCTCCTGGAACCCTCTGGGCCTCCATGGGCTGCAAAAGGGAACACTTTACTTTACTTTATTTCACTTTACTGTATTATTTATTATTTATTAAATCTCCAAGTACAAGAGCCCTATTTTACCTAGGTATGCTAGGGCTATAGTTTCAGAATAAGTAGGCCTATGTTATAATTATGACATCAGAAAATTTAACATTACAAAGTTACATTAAAAAACGTTTTTATTTAATATTTTGTATTTAGGCTAATATATTTTATTTAATATTTATTTAATTTTTATTTAATATTTAGCCTACTGTATTATCAAAGTTCATTGAATGTGAATTGAAGGAACTAACGACAAAAACCGGTATGATGTGACCCCTTGTTTGCCCATCTACGGCCAAGAGTCTCAATGTCCTGCATTTTCAAGGATACATGGAAAGCTGTATTATGTTTACCATCTTCACGTGAATTCCTTAAATGCGACATTTAATAACAATAATGCACGTCTTATTACATCAGTGGGAACAGGTTTGCAGGAAGTTCCCCCCTCCTACCGGCTGGATAAGACTGGAGGCCGGACATTAAGATCTCCTCTCAGTATTAGTGTTGTGTGTGCCTCGTATAGTGTGATCATGAACCGTAAGTGTTAGTGTTAATGTTACGGTTGTAGAATGTGCAACATTTTCTTCATCTCCTTTCTGCAGCTACTAGGATCAATTACTGTATGCTATTATTATAGCCCTTATTGTGACTTCTATATATCCGAAATTACTTCACAAGTAACTAAGTTCAGGTTTCCTCATAAATACGCAATTAGAGTTTTTAATTTGGAAACAAAGTTTTTGTTTTATTTTATTTTATTTAGTTAATGTCGCTTTTAAACTAACACCAGCGACCACAAATAACACTGTACAGCATGAAAAAATGTCCTTTAGATGAAAATATGTGTTTCTTGTATATTTTTGGTTGAAAATAACGAATCTATAGTTATTTTTTCTTTCCCACGCACCATTTTTAAAAAATTCACATTTTTGCTTTTTACATAAATATGAGAAGTGTGTTTCCTACAAAAACGGTACGTGATGGACCATTTGGTTTTGATATATGAATCAAAAACCTTTTGTTTGTACAGAATCACAAAGTTTCATATAAAGGACAGGAAGGAAAGAAAAGAAGAAGAAGAAGAAGAAGAAGAAAAAAAAACATCAAATTTGTTGTCACTGAAAAATGTCCTTTAGATGAAAATATGTGTTTCTTGTATATTTTTGGTTGAAAATAACGAATCTATAGTTATTTTTTCTTTCCCACGCACCATTTAAAAAAATACACATTTTT
Organism: Ectobius pallidus; assembly: GCA_964059195.1. NCBI lineage: Eukaryota > Metazoa > Arthropoda > Insecta > Blattodea > Ectobiidae > Ectobius > Ectobius pallidus. The sequence goes on along the minus strand of CAXKWD010000003.1, from coordinate 27,561,106 downwards.
GCTTTTTACGTAAATATGAGAAGTGTGTCTCCTACAAAAACGGTACGTGATGGACCATTTTGGTTTTGATATATGAATCAAGAACCTTTTGTTTATAAATACAGAATCACACAGTTTCATATAAAGGCCGGAAAAAAAGTTCAAATTTGTTGTAGGCCTACAGTGTAATTTATAAAATAATATTTAATAATTTGCATAAAAGATTATTCATACAGACATCAATATCTATACAATTGTACATAATACTGTACATAACTTTAAGTTTAATGACAGGACAAAACGTTAAATATAAAATAAATCGCTGTAGTTCTGAAACTATTAACAAAATTAATTAAACTTAATTATAGGTAAATACGATTTTAACGGTACAAAATATTACTCAAGTCGCCTTTGAAATTGAACAAACGTCTTCGATTGAAAAAAAAAAAAACCTGCGCACTAAAGAATAAGATGAATGCAAACCTGTCTTTTATATTTCGGGCATGGGTCCTTTAAAAATCGGCTTTGTTCGATGTAATAGATGAAAATTTCGAGTATTAAGGGTGTTTTTCACGCTTGTATAACTTGAGAGTAGATTTAATGAATCTGATAATGTAATAATTTCGGTAAGTGGTCAATTAAGGTATATTAGTGTCTAGTGGCTATGAAAAAAGTAAAAAAAATTGAAGAAAAATTTTAAATAAAATAATCCAATTCACAAAAATAAAAATAAAAATTAAGTGAGACTAAATTTTTAGTGGTAACATATTCATAACAATTTGTTATTGTCTGAATATCCAAAATTCACAGACAAGAAAAAATTATTACTATTTTTGTATACAGTGAAAAAGTAGTATTCGGTGATAAGAAGAAAACATTCGATGATAGTTTATTGCGGAAGTCACTTACATTCTGTTCATTTTACGCATTCACTTCATTTTTACTGAAAGTAGGCCTATCGTAATAATTTTCCGAATACACATGATGTTTAACTGAATGATGCCTTGGAAAACCAGTCGTTCAGAAAAACCTAAATTGATTTTCAATCTGTCGAGGAGGCAAAACGGCAATTGTTTTGAGAATGTTCCAAGTACATTATCAACCCGTGACTATTAAACGACTACAATACGATGATGATAACAGATTAATTGTAGCCTACATTTTATTACAATCCTTCACCAGAGGAGTCACGATAGTAAGTATCCGGTTATCAAAAACCTTGAGGCAAAGCTATTCCACGAATGTAATAATAATAATAACTAATAGAACTATAAAATGCTATCTCAAGGGGAGTAATACAATTGGCAAAATAAACTTAACGTTCGTAAGCTGTAGTGCCTATAATGTTAGAAGATAAACAGTGACATGCACATTACTTGTTGCAAATTGATGGGGTCAAGGCAAAAGTGGTCTACAGTCGGCGCGCAAATGTTTTAGACAGTGGAATGGGTAGATACTGTCCGGTCTAGAACCGGGACCATGTAAACAAATTTGGACTGTCTCACTCTTAAGTAGATACGAGTAAATTTTACAGCTTATATCGCTTTTAAATATGCAAAATTAAGTAAATACATAAATTAACAAATATAATTAGATAAATGAATTAATAAAATAAATAAATAAATGCATTCCCACTGAACTACCCTTTCCTTTATAAAGTACATAGGAACTACGTCTAGGTCTTCCAAGTGGTCCTTTCCCTTCGGGTTTTCTAGTCAATATTTTCAAGTATGTCTTTCTAGAGTGAGACAAACTTACTATGTAGCATTATAATCCATGGTATAAAATTTCAAGTATGAAGGTGGTAGTCAAGTCAATAATTTTAATCGCCACAATTGATACACTTAAGAATTACGAAGAGCTATCTTTTTCTTTACTTAATATAAAATTTTACAGCTTATATCGCTTTTAAATATGCAAAATTAAGTAAATACATAGATTAACAAATATAATTAAATAAATTAATTAAGAAAATAAATAAACGCATTCCCACTTAACTACCCTTTCCTTTACAAAGTAGACCTACATAAGAACTACGTTTAAGTCTTCCAAGGGTGAATTTTTATACACCTCCCAGCAAGTCTCCTGCAGAAGTTCGACTGGGAGGTGTTTAAACATTCACCTTACAGCCCGGACCTCAATCCCAGTGATTTACATATTTTCCTACACCTCAAGAAATGACAGAGGATGACAAGGAGGCGGACATGGTTGCCACACATGGTTCAAATCCCAGGCGCCAGACTTATCCGTCACAGGAATGAAAAATGTTTCAATTCCGCTGGTTAATATGTTGAAAAGACCTGCACATTTGCTGTATATGTAGCAATAAACATTTCCGTGAGACTGTGTTTTGTTTCTGTAAACGGTCCCAGGGAAACTTACTTTGTGGATGCCCTCGTATAAGGCACGAGACAATTGTCAACTTGAATGGTAGTTAGGAAATAAGTGAACCAAGTGTCCAATTGAGAGCAGAATATTAATGAAGTAGACATTCTGTAATAAATGCGGAACTCGGAAACACGTATTAGATAATAACATAATAGAGATCCATGTCGTGTGCCTATTACTGGTTATTATACCGTGCATAATGACAAACAAAGCAACCTGTAATAATTAATTGTTTAGCCATGTGTAAGGATAGCTATGCAGGCAACGCAGTGCCTGGAGATATGTAATCAACAAACCACTGGATACTGTTCCTGTTAACATTGGATGATAATATTGTATGAAAAAATCTTTTGACACAAACGTAGATTCTTACGCATTTAATATAGACTATCAAATCCAAAGTACTGTAGATGTTATGGACTTCCTCAAAAAAGTGTACAACAAACTCCAGTCTTAATTCAGAAACAACTGTAGATGTTATGGACTTCCCCAAAAGTGTACAACAAACTCCAGTCTTAATTCAGAAACAACAATGTAAACTAAACAATTTGTAAATAAAACTGTAAATATCTCGTGATATACCTAGCAGGTAAAACACGGGTTGTATCTTAGAACAAATAAAAAATAAAAAATAAAAAAAAATCCAAAGTCGCTTAAAAACACTGAAATTTAGGGAATCATAGTTATTATTTTTCTTGACTGGTTCGGTAGCCTATAGGATTATTGTAACTGGCCCAACTTCGATAATACAGTATTTCACAAGAAATACTTGATTAATTATTGACGTCCAAAGAGAATAAATGAGAAAATATGTGTGATAGGCTTACTTGATTACTGGCAGGTAAAAAATCTTAACCCGTAGGCCTAACTTCGGTAATATTAGTACAGGAAGCCCTCGACCCTGAAGTTGGATGTTGAGTTTTCATCAATAATAAAAGCTTTGAGGCCCTATTAATTCAGAAAATTATATTTTCAGAAGGGTCTCTATGTATGTGTCTGTGAACAGCATTGCTCTAAAACGAAAAATTATATACAAATGAAATTCTACAGTCATGTCTACGCTCTTCGGAAAGTACTTAGGATAATAAGATATTCCCATAAACTGGACCATTATAGGCCGTTGTTTATTAAGTTAGGTTGTCTTACTGTAATTAATCTTGATATTTACAATGTTTTTCTATACACGAAAAATAATTTCACACACCATACATTAAGACAAGATATACTTAAATACAATACTAGGCACATTAATAAGATAGATGTGCCATATAATAGATTATCAAAATCATTGAACAGTTATGAAGTGTTAGGTTTAAGAATGTTTAATAAATTACCATTAGAAATCACTAAGTTACTTTTAAATCTGTTTAAATGTAAATTGTACCCTTGGCTAGTGGAAAACAGTTTTTATTCTATTTCTGAATTTTTTGACCACAGTGCAATTATAATATAATTGAATGATATAATAACTAGTTCCTAGCTAATTTACGTTACTTTGTAGACTTGGTGTATACAAAAACAATAACTGTATACAGTCGATTAAGTTTCAGTTTACAGTGCTGACTTTGTCTATTACTGTAATGGTTTAATGACAATAAATTATTTATTTATTTATTTATTATTTCTTTGACAAGAAGCTGGTAGACTGCTTTATTTTCCATATTCAGCAGTTTTCTTGAAAATATTTGTTTACAATTTTCTTGAAAAAGCTTTACTTGATTTAAAATTTATATATTTAGACTCACAAATTTGGAAAAACGGTAGAATCTTTCTGAACGATAATTTACCCTATTCTTCCCTTTATATTACTTTTAGGCATAGCGCCCGCTCATTTCGTCACATTAAGTGGTGTTCTAAGAGCCTATTCAAAAACGAACATGGAGGAAGATACCTAGAGGACGAAGAAGATTCCGCCATTGTAAAATAACGACTACTGAAGCTATTAATAAATTAGCCATCTTCGAAACCTGTTGTATACTTCATTTAAAATTAATCGTCAGAATGTTGGTAAAATAGAGCCGTATTGACTTTTTTAAAATGTCAACTGTAATAATACTCCTCTTCGCTGCGAGGCCATATGAGGAGTTCGGGATCTGTGTCTATACAGTAGGGTAGGCCATGGAACTATTGATTGTTCACTATTTTCAATTGGTAGTGTATTTTATGGATTAAATTTCAACTGATATTAATCTAAATAGATATGATACAGTATGAAATGGTGAGGATGATTTATGGTATCTAAAAATCCAATTTGACATTTGCCTTTATGACTATGGAAAACCATTAAAAAAAACATGTCAAATTGGCCGGCCACAGGTTTTGAACCTGGGACCTCCCGTATGCGAGTCCAAGACATTACCATCTCGGGCACCTCGCTCGGTATATTGACTTTTATTTGAGTTTAAAATGCGGTAATTCCACATTGGCAATAAAATGTTGTAAAATGTTAAATTCAAATATATTTCGACCAAATTGTGGCCATCCTAAGATCATAATTGAAATGAATATTTTAAAACCATAGCCACGTCAAACCGACATATTATGTGGTTATTCAGCTATTTTCGATGACTCTGATTTGAAGCTTCACAGTCAAGATTCAGTTCAGCTGCACAACCACATAATATGTGTTTTGACGTGAATATGATTTTAACATTCATTTCAATTATTTACTTAGACTGGCCACAAGTTGGTCGATATATATTTGATTTTAACTTTTTATTGACAAGGCGGAGTTAGGCCTACCGCATTTTAAACTAAAATTAATTTTCTGGGGTAAAGGCAGTGTTCAGCCATCACAGTTTTCACCAGAGCTAACAGTTCTAAACACAATGATCAATTGACAGTGGTAAGACCACTAGTCCTAAAAAAACTAAACTCAGTGGCGCTACATCCCTGGAGGGATTTGGCCTACCACCCGACCGCTGCGTCATCTACCATAGGCAGATGCCAGGATTGGGGGGGGGCATGTGGTCAGCATGCCGACACCCACGGCCGTTAATGGTTGTTTTCTATGACCGGAGCCGCTACTTCTCTATCAACCACAAGTGACCCCACCCTTTTCTTTTTTAGGCTTTTTATGTGCTAGCCTTCTCGACTAGAGCACTGAAAGCTTCCCGAAAAAAAATTGAAGAAGGGGAATCTGCACAATCTAGGGTCAAAGACACTGGATAGGTGGTTGGTTGTGTGGTTTCTTTAACGATGGCCGTGTACTGCAACTTAGGCCTTTAATCGTTGCCCGAATGTCGGAGGTTTGTCCCGCAGGAGTCCTTTTACATGCCTATAAATCTACAGACATGGGCCTCTCAGTATTGTAGGCTATTGTAGATTTTTTTTTTGGAGAAGTGGAGATATTGATGGAACTGTCGATCTATTTCTTAGACTTCTGACGTGTAGGCCTAAATGTCTTTAAACTCTTTTGGAGGGGCCACTTTAGAAGAAAGCGGAAATAGGTTAGATGTAACGGAAATGCGAAAAGTCTGGACAAATGAATGTAGAAATAAAGACCTCAGTAGACTTATTAATAGAGGCCTTGACTACAATGCAGTGACATGTTTGTAAATTTGCTATGTCATGGCTTGCTTTAAATATACAAATTTAACAGGGAATGTATACTGATTTTAAAATATTACTTACTCAATGGCAATAGACAATTCCTAAGTAAGGTAATGGAGTATTGCCTATTTTATGGAACCCGATGGTTCATTGCAGTGCTTACCTGAGCCCGCTATTCAACCCTATTCTGTACTAACTCCATCCAACCATCCCTCGCAAATTCTACTTCCCTTAAATCTATCCTAATATTGTCCTCCTACGTACGTCTAGGTCTTCCAAGTGGTCTTTTCCCTTCGGATCTCCCAGTCAATACTTTTTAGATATGTATTTCCTCCCCCATGCGATTTTAAAATATTAAAACAAATTACAGTAGGTGTAGGAAAAGATGGAAATCATTGGGTGCGAGGTCCGGGCTGTAGGGTGAATGTTAAAACACCTTCCAGTGAAACTTCTGCAGGAGACTTGCTGAGAGCTGTTTAAAAATCCACCCTACAGCCCTGGTCTTGCTCCCTTTGTTCTTTCGTAAGCCCTGCTTAATTAATCGATCTGGAGCTTAATTCGAAAATTGATTTAAAAATAACAGCCTATTTTCTGCATATCCCAAATGCAATTATCTCTGATTAAACAAAAGCATTCTGGGACTTTGCTACATTAAGTTTACCAGATTTTATTCATTTTCGGAAAGTATTATGAAATTAAAAAAAAAAAGTATCAGGGATTGGTTCACTCTGGGAGACAATACCCTACCAGGGATGTGATGGGCTTGTCTTTTTTTCTCTTTTAACTATTCTTACTGGGAGAATGTGCATTCCGGACTGTAATATCTCTACTTGATATTAACAGCATCCCTCGGGGAGAAATCCTTGTCTTTATTTACTTCTTCTGGCAGAGGAAGAGTGCTTTAGAGAGAGAAAGAGACAGATTGAAAGTATATTTACCAAGCGGGATTTACGTTTTCAGCACAGACACACGAATAAAGATTTACTTCCTTTCAGAAGCTGCAGAAGATCACAAACTGGGTATACAGACGGTGGAATTGTCCTGATCTCGTGAATCTATTTCACAATTTACTCGTAAAGAACTTTCAGTCCAAGTACAAGGCGACACTGGACTATTCTTTTTTATCAGGTTTTGCTATATAGCTCTATTATAGAGAGAGCACGGTCAGTTATTTTGACGTTAACTTCACCAGTGTAAAGCATTGTATTTATACAGAATATAGAGTTGTACTATAAAGTGATTTATTGATGATTGTTCAAAGTCAGCTTCGTATTATTATGCTATATTTATTTACTCAATGGCAATAGACAATTCCTAAGTAAGCTAAAGGAATATTACCTATTTTATGGAACCCGGAAGTTCATTGCCGCACTTACCTATTCCCCCCCCCCCCAATCCAACCCTATTCTGTGCTATCTCCATCCAACCATCCCTCGGAAATCCGACTCTCCTTAAATCTACTCTTATATTGTCCTCTCACCTGCATCTAGGTCTTCCAAGTGGTCTTTTCCCTTCGGGTTTCCCGTCAATATTTTTTAGATATATCTTTCGTGGTTTCCCCAGTCGTAAAGGCAAATGCCGAATTGGATATTTTGATACCATGAATCATCCTCACCATTTCATATTGTGTCATATCCATTTCAATTAGCATCAGTTGAAAATTACTCTATAAAAATACACCAATAATAGAAACAATTTACAAACAATAGTTCCATGGCCTACCCTACTGTATAGACACAGATCCCGAACTCCTGATTATGGCCTCGCAGCTAAATGGCCTCCTGATTATGGCCTCAGCACAGCTGAATTAAAGAAAAAAAAAACACGTTCCCTACTTATATTATGTATGCAAGAAATGAAATTGAATGCATTAATTCCGTGTTTTGTTTGAACAGCATCGTTAAAGAGGCAGTACCAGGGATGGGTGGTGCTGGCAGGGATGGTGATAGTGGTGCTGGGAGCAGTACTGGGGTGGTATGGGTTCCCTGCCCTTATCAGGAGTCAGATTGTTGAGGTGAGTATTTCATTCTTTTATCTTAGCTTCATCAATATGCATGTGCAGGTTGTGAAGAAATGCAAATTTACGAACTTTCTAAAATATTGTGGTATAGTCAGACACAATTAATCCAGGTAATAACTAATAACCATGCCATGTTGTTTGATTTTTTAATTCATAAACATAGTTCTGGTATTCATGTTCATTCTATTACAAAACCCCATTTTAATTGTGTTCATTGTACAGCATAAGAGAATAAATACTTATTTAAGAAACAAATGGTAAAGGAATTATTATCTTATTTTAAGAATAGGTAAGTTTGCAAAACTGGCACATAAGGCCGAGTGTAGTAATCCTACGAGCAAAATTATTTCATTTTACCATATGTATCATGCATTATTTTTAGAATGCATGTATTATATTTGTGAAATATAATAAATTTTAAATTACTCTAAATGGATTACGTACAGTTGAGTCATGTTTTAACCTCGAGTTGCCCTGCCATCAACTACCGCATAAACATGCTCGTGCGCAGAGAGAGATTATTGATTTTTTGGTGCACAGCTTCCAACACAAAGAATGGAGTCGACAACGCTTTTCAAATACCAAGTATGAGTTTTTTTGCGATTACCGTGAGAAATTTAACAATAAGAACGCGTAATGAATCCTGGGGGTAAAGGCTGCCGGTGCGTAAGGCTGACAACCTCACCACTTTCATGTGTCTAAAATCTGGGACCTTCAACTTCCTGGAACCCTCTGGGCCTCCATGGCCTGAAAGGGAACACTTTATTTTACTTATAAATTAACTAGCTTAAAAGACCCAGCGTCGCCCGGGTTTTGTATTTTGTAATTGGAAATTAACTTATGAAGGATTTTCAATTTTAAATTCTAGGTCCTTATATAGGCATTTATAATTTGAAATAGGAAGAACGACTTATTACACTCAAACTATTCCCTCAGAAAACGCTTGATATAGTTTTTATGGCTCATAGAGGATCTAGAATTTTGCATCCCATCGCTTGTACAGTGCACAGCAAGCCTGGTAGATGTTTAAATAAGAAGAAACAGAAATTCCTGTAACATAAAATTGTAATATCGAGGCGGGAAATTTCCCACTCTTATGTTACCATAAAGCCGTTTTGAGGATGAAATTAAACAGAAAGCATTATCACTTTCATACTTTTCTCTCCAAAAACCTGCGATATAATATAATAATATACACATTACCATTCCTCGTTTTGTTTTCTCTATGTCCAGGGTAGAGAAAGTTATGTGATTCCATTATTTTAGTGGATTTCATTCTGTAATATTTATTTATAACATGAATTATTTTGATAACTTCTCTTATTTGTCAAAAGTGCATTTCATTTGTTTTTTCCAAGCCTATCTGATACCATTTGGCAACAATATATTCTGTGATTTGGAATTGATAATTCTATGTAAAAAGGGATTAAGTATTTTCAAAAACATTTAATTTTTGGCATTTAGAATCAGAATTTTTCAAAATCCTTTCTTAGTGAGCACCTACATTATGAAACGAAGGTACTGTCAAAATTCCAAGTCTCTACCTGTTATAGTTTAGGGTGTACGTTGATTCCTGTCATTCAGTCAATCAGTCAGTCAGTCATTCATTCAGTCAGTCAGGACAAAGCCTTTTATATATATAGAGAAGAGATTGTAACTAGTGACAATATAATAGAATAAAAATAAGCATACTCCCATTTAGTTTTTATTAAAATATAAACAAAGACTGACGAACAGCGGAACCAGCTTGTTTTGAGGTAACTGACTAGTAGTAATAATATTAACACGTAAGTAAATTTTATTTATTTTATACTGTAGAATAAACATAGCTTATATTTTCACTCTCGAAAAGCAAAATACTTGAGCTCGATAGTGCCCTTTATTCAGAAAGTTAAAAAAATTAAATAATAAAAAAAAATAGTTTAAGTTGTTATAATTATATACATTAGGATCACATACCGGTATCTTAAGTGTAGAATTTAAAATGTGATAAATAAAAAAATATAAAGACAACTATTAACCTATGGTACATTTCTATCTTGAAAACCAATTCATGTGCTACTATTTTTTTAATATAAAATGTGGATTTTAAAATAAAATCATTATCTATCGATTGATAATGTGTACTATGCCTTAGACCTGTTTCAGTGTGATGTTTAGGCTCAACAAGAGGGTCTGAAATTGAATAACGTCTTGTTGTACAATCGTAAACACTAGATGTAAGTTTACTGTGCTTTTTAAGGCAGTACATTAATAAAATAATTGCGCTTTTAACTATAAACTACCTTCGGGATAAACCAGATCATTATTTACTAATTAGACAATCGTAAAAAGGTTTGCAGTAAACAAAACAGACAGTAAAGGACGTTCTTCGTCGTAATAGAGTAGCGAATCTTAATTTGCAAATTGTGGAAGCTGATGATAATATCTGTAGTAGCAAATTGTCACGCTGGCTGCACGGCCCCTTCAGGCAATTAACTTGCCTAGATGTCTTCTGCGCGTCCTCCTCGCATCCTTGCAGCCTGTGCAGAGTCAGCTCGTACTGAAGCCCTACTGGTCTCATAATAACCTCAAGGGCATGGGAATATTCGTGTTCTTTCATGGTCAGTGAACAAACTTAGCATGGAAATATATTCTGTCATCCTTATTATGAGAACTGGACAGCGAGTTCTGTTTCCTTTATTACAGGAACGATGCTTGAAGCTAGTTATCTTGGAAAAGATGGACATTGTAAAATCTTAACGACTTCCACCATATAGGCTACTCAGTTCAGTTTTCCTCTATATTCCTAAGAGGCGCGTCCATAAAGTAAGTTTCCCTGGGTCCGTTTACCAAAACAAAACACAATTTAAAGTAGATAGTTATGTGCAAACAGATTTCGGCAAGTGTTGAGCTATTTTCCAACATATTCTTCACCGGAAATGAAACATTTGTGATACTGTAGAACAAACTTTTGAATACCTGTGTCGTACAAGTCTGCCGCCATGGATTTGAACCACTGTGTGACAAACATTTTTAGAGCAACATAACCTATTTGGAAATTCAAGCTATTTAAATGTGAATTAATTAAAAGCAATTTTATTCGGTGCAAGTCACATCGTGTCAGCGAGCTTTTGGTCACCTCCTTGGAAAGTTTTAGAGAAAATATGCAATTCTTCCAGTTGAATTTCCATCAATACCTCTTTCTTTTTGACATGATAGTGATCTCTTTTTAAACAAACAAGTAAGAATTATGGCCTTGCCGTCATCACTAGACACCGGATTTTAAAGGGAAAAATTTCACCCAAAAAAAAGGACGAAAAAAGGGAAAATTATTGCCAAGAAAAGGTGGGAAAAAAGGAAAATTATTGCCAAAAAAGGTGGAAAAAAAGGGATATAAAAGTAAGAGAGTGTAAAAATTCAACAGAAATACATGTTTGTTTCATCTAAAGCCTTTGCTTGCTCTACAGCTGCTGATTCTGTAACATCTAATGACTGAAGAAATTTTTTGATATTGTTTAAATTCTCACAGAGGAAAATAGCACACGAAATCCATGTTCACCACCTTGTTATAATGGAAAACTTAGGCAATGGCAAGCCTGTGATATCCCTGTAACGCTCTTTTCTGCTGGGAGGAATTATTTTTTCAATGGTGAATCAGTGAAAACAATTTTTAATGTTTTCATATTGCCAAATACTGGGTAATTTACGAATTTTTCAAAATAAATTAGCAAAAAAGGTAGGCCTACTGGAAAGGGAAAGTTCCTAAAAAAAAAGGAAAATGGGTCTTAAAAAGGAAAAAAGGGACGTTAAAACCAGGTCATTTGCAGTTGAAACTCACTCAGTAATGTCCTGTTCTATTTTATCACGTTTTGTGATGAAATAAAAAAAAAAAAAAGGAATTCCCTTTAAAATCCGGTCTCTACTCATCACTATTACACGTAGGGGAAAATGGACTTAGTTAACTTTTTACCTTTACTTCTCGAAATGTTACTTTTAGTGAGAACGAGGGGGCAGTCTCGTAAAACCTTAACTATCTTGTTAACCCTTCTAGTTGAAATTAGCTAGATGGTTGTTAGTGGGAAGCTCACTTAGCAGCAACCTTTACTCACACCCATTAAAGAGGCACTTAGCGTAAAACAAATCACACTTCAGTCCTTTATGTCACGAAAAACTCTAAAACACTTTAACGTGTTTCAAAACGACGGCTACCGATGGTTGGTAGGTCTGTAGGTTTTAATTAGGGCTCAGATCTTAGGTTTTAACCGTCTTGTTCCTTTCTAGCTAACAGTGTTATTTCAACATAATTATGCGTTTCATTGTCATGGCAGTCACATAGTTAAATCTTATAAAACTTAAAAATGTCTAAATAAGACCTTCATACCTAAAATGGCTAAAAGTATTATTTAATTAAAATATTATAAAATACTTATTAACTCTAAAAATATGTCATTTATGGAATTTATTTATTATACTAAAAGTTACTTTTTAAAAAAAAATATCTGCCAACATTTTGCATCTTGTCAGCATATCCTACGTTTTCTCTTCAAAAAAATTTAAAAAATAAATAAAAAACTTAGTAAGGGAAAATGTACCATTGCATTTTGTCATTTTGTAACCCTATTGTCAAAGAAAATGTCAGTGAACCAAAATCTCCGGTTGAACCTGGGACCTTACGAATTTGAGTCCAGGACGTTACCATCTCGGCCACTTCGCTCGGTTTTTAGAATTTTTTCACAAATAATAATAATTTAATATGTGTTGAATTGTCTTCTTTTATAAATCAGTAAGTGGTTAGGTTTCCCTTCCTGGGCATTATATCGAAGTTCCAATTAAGAAAAATTATGAAACTATTGACTATTAAAAAATTTAACTTTTCAAATTGCACTTGGTATAGAAAATTAAAGCAGGAAAAATGAACTCCATTACTGAAAATGTAAAACTCCCCTCTTTTTTTTCTAGACCTGCTGCAGAGTGGCATTCTATGATAGTGTCAGCTAGCTCAACTAAATTGCCGTTTGCCTTTCTAATATACAAAATATTTATACACATACATGCATTCAACAAGGAAGCAAACAGGTGTGGAGCGAAAGTTTGGATTTGGTAAAGATGAGTCGAATGGCCTCGCCGGGGGGCGTTTACGTCCTCATTGAAAGGTCTGGCTGATCATGAACCGGTCACGATCATTCATTAACATAAATACCACAATGCTTGCTTTTCTGTATTTGGGTTCCAACCTATAAATAATAACCTTCTTGGGTGATTGAGCCTCAGCTATTTCTGTGTAAATTAAATTTATGTAATACTCATTAGCTGTATAGAAGAAGGAAATTTCCAGGTTATTTGCTGTAATGAGTTTCTTCTAAAACACACTTATTTTGTTACTAAAGAAATAAGTAAATTTATACTACTCTGGCACCCTTAGGGAAAAAGAAATTCTTTCTGAACTGGCATGCCCATTAAATTGCCCCCTAGCAAATATGTGCCATTTAAAAAGAAAGGGAAAAAAATCTTTATTGCTACAAGACAAACTGCTATGGTGTTTACAATAAACCTGAATTAAATTGAACTATGAACACTGGACGGAGATTTTCAAATAAAAACGATTTCTGTAAATTTCTCTGAAAGTAGCGATTCTTAGGCTACATGGAAAAACTCCTCCCTGCCTGTGCTGAACGTGAACTAAAAAGCCGAAAATAACAAAAAAAAAAAATAAAAAAAATGACCTATCTCTTGAAAATAACAAAAAATTCAAAATAAAGCAAAATAATGCACAAACAAATTGCCCTAATTTAATCAATTATTTTATGATACACATTTATATACTAACTACTACTATTCGAACTATCTTTTAACCTTCATATAAAGAAGATGCAAAAACATCAAATGCCTTGCCCTATTAATACCATATAGGCTAGGCCTACCTAGACAGCACAAAATGCTTTCCACCAAAGGACAACATGAATATTTAGCCAAAGACAAAAAACAGGGGAAACGGAAAAAAGTGAATGTAATTCCATTATTCTCTTAACGGTCGTGTGAACCCCCATATAACCAAGATTCGAATCCGCTGGCGAACCCCAGGATTCTACTGGCTTTGCCAACTCGCTCGGTCGTATTAACCAATGCAATTAGTGGATTGAATTTAAACAATCACACAAAATTATATTGTATGTATAGTATCTTACTAATATTGGTTTTATTAATACATTTAGATTTGAAATAATACCACTGAATTATGGTATACCACTAATAATACCACTGCATTATGAACTTTCACCAATTCTTTTCGAGATTTCACCATGAAATCGTTGTCCATTTACTCATACTCTTCTATGTTCTAAATAATTGTTTGTATTACACAAGCTTTGATTTTTCGGGTGACGTTTAAATTCACATTTGTAAAAAATACATAAATAATTAAAAATGGAACCAACTATGAGCCAGAATATTTTAATTTTTTATGTTTATTTTTATTTCAGCTGTGTTATTACTAGGGACCGGATTCTTAGGTTTTTACCTATTTTTTTCCTTACTTCCAAAACAAAAAGCGCTCATACACTTTTTCGAATCATGTCCATAGGATTCACCCACATTAATTCTGTGGCACCTAAAAATACCTAAACGGGGTATAAAAACCTAAATATACCTAAACGGGATATAAAACCTAAAATATCTAATTTAGGTTCCTTTTTTGTCTTTTTTGTTTGTCAGTTGAGAAATTGATATTTTGCGGGGAGAGAATAATTTTTGTCGGATAGAAATTAATACCACCAGCGTTTCATTCAACCCATTATCGTCTAGGATGGACAGTATCAAGAGAGGAAAACAGTACCGGCGCGGCGTGTTCCTTTTAAAATATTCGTACGAACAACCATTGTTGCCGTGTATGAACAAGGATACAGATTTCTGTGTTTCAAAGAGCTTGTTTGCATTTAGTACTTCCCTGTCATTCATACTGAGTGGTCACACTGTGAGTTTTAAGAAGACGTGTTAATTATGCCGAAACAAATGAAATCGAGTTTATTACAGCAGTGGATTGGCGACGATCTGAATTTCACTACAGATGGCAAAGTAATATTTTGTCAAGCCTGCCAGAAACACGTATTATTTACCTTTCTAGAAAAGGGGGAAGTTTTCGTCCCTAGTTGATCTGTTGTGCGGTTAGTATGCGTAACAACTGAAAAAAGGAAAATAATCAGTTTCACATTATCCACATCTAACCATAAAGTATTTAACTGACTAAATTAGAAGCATCGGATTCGAATCCTGAGAATGGTAGTGTCTACACGCAGTATTAACTAGTAACTAAGAGATAACAGGAAGAACTTCACAATTGAGAATCTTGAAATATATTTAATCTTATACTGTAACCAGGAAATGTGAGGCAATCTTATTTTCACTGCTTCTTTTGATTGTTTATGCTTTTTTTCTTCAATTGTATAATATTGTCTTAAAGCAAGTTTACACAAATTTAAGTCAATTTTGTTAAGTTAAACTTTACAAGTATTATGTATTCAATCCTATGTAGCACATTCAAATTCATTAAACCAATTATTCTACCAGAAAACGATATTTTGGACAAAAACCTAAAGAAAACTATTTCACCTCATGGAAAACCTAAAACAGTGTTTTTAAAAACCTAAAAATCCGGTCCCTAGTTATTACTCTTTTAGCTTCGAGGCTATATCAGGAGTTCGGGAACTATGTCTGTACAGTAGGGTAGGCAAAGGAACTATTGCTTGTAAATTGTTTCTATTGTCGGTGTATTTAATGGAGTGAATTTCAACTGATATTAATTAAAATGGTTAGAAACAAGATGAAATGGTGAGGATGATTCATGGTATGTAAATATCCAATTCAGCATTTACGGCTGGGGAAACCATGAAAAAAACCATGTCAAATTTCCCGGCCATGGGATTTAAACCTGGGTCTTCCCGAATGAGAGTCCAATACGTTACCATCTCAGCCACCTTGCTCGGTTATTTTTAATTACCACTGAATAGTAAACCTGGATTAATTACCACTGAATAGTAAACCTGATCACTATGGTATACCGAGTTACTTCTCTAATATGAATAGTTGTTGATTATGGCGGACTTTCAGAAAATGTTATGATGTTACTTGCCATTATTAATACTCAAAGTAAGAACAGATTTTAAAATATTACAATATACACTTAAACTGTAACATCGTATTTTTTTACTGCAAGAAACGTGGTAAGTTATACCTATTTTTAACAGAATTAACTGCAAAATTAGGCATCACGAACTATATTCACTTAAACAGATGTTATTTCACTGGTGACTTGTCACAGTAGTCCTTCCCCCTTAACCCTCCCCCTCCACCGTCAGTCAGCATTCCTTTAGCGACAATTGTTTGGAATAATCAAGTTTCTGTGAAAAATCCACTTCTGCTGTTCTGCTTTTCATTGAGGGATGTTTATTATAAGACTGTAAAAATTACAGAAGTTGAATTTTATTTTAAATGTACAAAATAGGCATTTTAGGCACTAAAATAGTAAAATAAGCTCTAAAGGTCCAAATAGGCATATTAGGGCACTACAAAACTCTATAAATGTAAGTGATTTATCATGAAACATCCACATATTTAAAAATTTTCATGTTATTTCATAAGGAACAAAATATGCATTTGCCTTAAAATCCCAGGTCTAATTATAAGGAGCCTCATATGAAGACCTCCTGGGGGCAAGGGTTAATCCGGTCCTGATTAAGAATCTATGGTTCATTAAATTAGCACTGTTACATTAATGTATGCATAATGGAATTTTCTTTTATGCGTAACTCGTGTATTTTAATTAGTTGAAACAACTGTAACAAATTATACGGTTCCCTCGATATTACTTTTTATAAGGTTGAAATGGTTCGGCTACCGAAAATACATTTTCCCTAAGGCTTTAAAACGTAGCTTGCTCAATAAAATAGCCGCCGCGTTTTTTCGAAATAAAGCAAAAGGAAATAAAGTGAAATCAGCAGTTTTGCACAGAAGGTCATGACAAGCAGTATATTCTCGGTTGCATAACTCAAACCCTCGTCAAATTAGAACTCCGCTCACTGGAGGAAATTTATCGAATTCAGATAACAGGTTAGAAGTAGTTGTAAAGAACCGGATGCTAAAATAGCTGAGTGAAAATATTCCTTTCTACAAGAAAAATCTTTTTTTGCTCACTTTTTCAACTGAGGAAACATAATTAACATACCATTAAAAGTCGAGAAAGCTACAGATGAATGTATTTCGAAATTCCATAAGACCTGTTCTGGCACTAAAATTTGCATATTGAGTGCTAAAAATATGCACCTATATAAACAAAATAGGAATGTATAAAAATGAAATAGCCACTTATGTACTATAAGTGTCAAAAATAAAAACTTACGAAATCACAATATCCATCTATAAAAACAAAATAGCCATTTATGTAGGGTTACCACGTTTTAGTAAGGCTAAGGTGGGACACTTATGGAATATATGCATATCGCCGAACTAAATTAGTACATGGAACAATTTGTTAAAAAGAGAAAGATGGTATATATTCATTATAAACCCAAAACTCAATTGACTATGTACCAGTAACACTAACATTAGAAAAGAAAAGGCTAGCAAAATAATAAAGATATATATATAATGCGTCCCTCTTAGGCATAATTCGGGACGCTGAAAATTTTCTTCGAATGCAGGATGTCCCGCGAAATTCGGGACAGGTGGCAACGCCACAACTATGCAAAGAAATTAGACAATCAGATTTTTTTAAAAAGATAGAGTGTATTTCTTAAGTTATACAATGCTTTATTTGTGTTGTTTTTAGTCACTGATTGTTATACCCTGAGATTTACTCCGTGCACCAATAGCAATGTACCCCTAAGGCATTTGTGACATAGTTTATTTTCATATAACCCTTAAATTCATAACGTATACAACGAAATACAGTAGTTTGTCTTTAAATTGTAATAGAATGATGGGAGAGAAATTGGGAGAAAAATTAAATTGAATGTAAAATTACAGAATAAGGAACAATAAATAAAGTAGGCCTATGGGTCTAACCATTGTGTTAACTGTTTTCATTGGAGTTCGGCATCGGTGAGAAAGTACTGCCGGGCATATCCAACCAACATCCAACAAAAGCGGTTTGAACTTCCGTACTTCACTATGATTTTATAGATGTGTTGCTACTAATATTCAAAATGTATCTACAGGAAATGTGGAATAAAATAATGTGCATAACTCAATTTTGAAAAAAAAATCATTTAGCAGGCTTTAGAAACAAGTTTCTCAATTCTTTAATATATTGTCTTTAAAAAAAATAATTATCTGAATTAGGCCTAGTTAGCATTATGGTATTATTCACATTCTCTTTGGATTCTATCAGTAGGATATATTAAACAATCTTTACTGAAACTGCTCAGGAAAATTCCATCTAATGACTATGTTTATTTACAAAGACTATGCTTATTTACAAATTTCAGAATATGGTACTGAGAGAGGGTTCAGAGAGGCGGGAGATTTGGGAGAAGGCGCCATATCCCATGGATTTCAAGATCTACTTGTTTAATGTGACAAATCCACTTGAAGTGGCTATGGGAGCAACACCAGTTGTTGCAGAGGTCGGTCCTTACTGCTACAAGTGAGTACATAAAACACTAAACTTAGAGAGGAAGCAATGAAACTGAGAAGATTTTCATTTGTCATTTAACACACAACAAAATAGGCTATAACCATACCACAACTAAACAGATTTTAATTTGTGAATTCATTTCGTTTTGCTACGAGTCTAAGCTATTTTACACAAAAACGTATTCCCTTAGGCCTATAGATATTAAAATCAGTTTGAATCATAATAAAAATCAGGTAAACTGATGGAACAAAGTGCCAGAATGCTTTTGTTTAATCAGTTATAATATTGCGGTTATGATATACAGGAAAGAAGTTATTTTTTTAATCGATTTCCGAGTTAAGCTCCACATCGATTCAATTAAGAAGGACTTACGGAAGAACAAGTTTGATAAGCATATGTGAAGGAATATGTGGGTATGTGATTTGTCAAAGCTACCCGTATTGCAACTTCCAAGCCGTATATGAACATTGTAAAACAATATGTTGTCATGAGAACTGATTTGCATCTGATAAATTATTTCTGATATATTACCATAACATATGCACTAAACTGTACAGTACTCCGGTACCGGTCAACCGATTTAGTCCAGTATCAATAGACTTCTTCCCATGGACGTTATAAATTGGTATAGCAAGTTCCATTAAAATCCGATAAAGCATATTGAGCACAATAAAAAAAAATCCCTTTAGGCAGGCCTACAGGCGGAGGTAGATTTCGAAGTGCTTTTGGTTTAATTTATTGTCGCTGCATAGCACTCTTTTTCTTTAGCCTTGGCATGGTAAACCTGCAGTAATAAGAACTGAATTCGGTAAAGAGGAAGAGCCTACAATCATTTGTTTTGACAACAAGAATAGGATATAATATTCTGGGAGGCCGTGCGCAAGATCAGCAATGAATAAAATTAGCAAAGCCGCTAAACAAGACAAAATTATGATATTATAATAATTCTTTTAAGTGTTATTATTTTCAAACATTAAAATCTCGCGTCATATGAGAGCTATCAAGAAACTATTTATTGATTTGTAGAGTACTCATCAAGAGCTTTTCAACGATACCCCACAAGACGTGGTTTCAAAAGTTTCGAATTTTCATCCCCCGCCCCCACCCCCACCCCCACCCTCACTCGAACCCCCGAATTGTTGGTGTCACTGTGAACTCCATAGGGAGTACTCTAATTTATTCAAACAAAGTTTCCCTCTATACTTCATAGGGGCCGAGATATAAATGTTTTAAAATTTCAACCCCCTCCCCCGACCACCCCCTTGGGCCAATTTTGCCCATTAACGAACTTGTCCGAACTATTGGGCCTAGAAATGACATAATAAAATTTGGTTCAAATATCTTCAAAATTACGGCCGCTATCGTGTAAAGATATATATATATATAAATATATATATATATATATATATATATATATATATATATATATAAATATCACAAAACTTTTTTTTGAACGGGCGGTGGTTTCGTACTTAGGGGAGCATGAAACGTAAAGATATGAAAGAATTTTTCGAAAATCATAAAGTGGTATCCATTGCAATAGGTAGATTTTTCTTCGAAAATCTACCTAAAAGTGCGTGGAACGCCACGCGACAGAAGTAAAACGTTATTTTATTTATTAATTTTTTTCAAATTTCGATTATTGGATTTTTTCAATTTTGCATTATTGGACTTTTTAATATTGGGTGTTTGGACTTTTTTAATTTTGGATTTTGGACTTTTTAATTTTGGATCTTTGAATTTTTAATTTTGGATTTTTTTAAATTTTCGATCTTTAAATTCTTTATTTTTTGATTTTTTAAATTTTTTATTTTTTTATTTTTAAATTTTCGATTTTTTTATTTTTAAATTTTTGGGTTTATTATTTATTAAATTTTGGATTTTTGGATGTTATAATTTTTAATTTTGTTTTTTTATATTTTGGAAATTTGTATTTTTTTATTTTGGATTTGCGCGGTAATGAACCTCCGGGTTTCATAAAATAGATAATATACCTTTAGATTGCTTAGGAATTGTCTATTGCCATTGAGGAAGTAAGGTCTGAAAAATTTCCTTTGATTACTCCTAATCATTGAGTTGATTGTTTTCTGTGCAGTCCGCACCGAAACAAGTAAGTAATTTCGTTCGGTTTTGAGTGTGACTGATTTCGTGACTGATTGTGACTGATTTCGTGACTGATTGTGACTGATTTCGTGACGGTTTTAGTGTGACTGATTTTCCCGATTTACCCTCTACCGCCACTAAAGAAGTTTTACTTAAAAAACTATAGCATATAATTGAAACATGTCTATATTCCTATAAAAATCGTTAATATGATTACTGCTCCTGGTTATGGTATAAGAAGGATAAACAGACTTAAACGTACGGAAGGCAATAACAATGTAACAATTTTAGTAAAACGTACACCGGAAGTATGTAATAGCATAGCAGACATGTGTATCGGTATTTGACTTCTGGGAAAGGTTCTCACGCAGTTACATTAATTTGTAAGAACTTATATAAAACAAGGCATACCTTGACCTTCAGGCATGAAGGTTGCATTCTTCTTACGTCTCGGACATTTGTGCTTCATCTTCAGGAATTAATCACGTTTTACGATTAATGCCGATACCACAGTATACGTATTAATACAGTAAAGAAACTCAGTCCGTTTTTCTGCCATACGGACATGCGCGCGCAGATTCCATGCGATCCTACCGGCCATTGAGTAATACTACAATCACTACTGCGGGAAGAATGGAAATAAATAGGAGTCTTGAATTTTTATAGCAATGCGTGTTTGGAAAGGATGTTATTGTTCTGCTATAAATTGCAGTAGCAATAAAGGAAGAAATCCAGAATTGCATTTCTTCACTTTCCCAAAAGATCCAGAAAGGTAAGAAGAAAAATACGTAATATTTATTGTATGCCTGCTGGCTTACTCTTGACACATGTTCTGGTGTGGTTATGTTTACATTTACTTTAATGTAATATTTTTATCTTTAATTATGTTGTAATTTCTAACAATAGATACTAATGAAATGAAAATGTCAGCAGTCTATATCACGGTTAAAGATAACAATATTTAGGATGTCGTATTGTGATCGCTTAAGATAACACAATATTTGCTGCGGTGCAGCTTATTTCCTATGTGCATTGTAATGTATATGTCAGGGCCGGTTATGTATACAAACATGTGTGCCGTGTCGGCAGTCAAGAATGGCTATGTGAGCTCTAATGCACATGGCCATTTTGCAGCATGTAGCCGATTTTTTTTTCTTTGCTTGCACAAACCTGACAATCAAAGATCCACATGCCCGGTTGTAAGGATCAATGCTAAGGAATATCAGTGCACATAACTCAATTTCGTAAAAAAGTGCACATAGCCGATTTTACAGGCGGTACGATATTTATTTTCTCGAACACGATGTAGGCGTAAAGATGACGAAAACATAATCTTACATCATAAATTATCGGATACATGTGCCATTAAGGTGTTTGCGACAGTAAACTAACATGACATCATTATCCAAACCTAGGCAAGCAATAGGCTTACCTAAAATAGGCTACTGTTAACAAGCGTATCTAGTCCAAGGTTTTTCCCACCTTTAAAATCAACGTTTAAGTTATAAATTATATTAAAGAGTGACCTTTGAATATAGGTTTGTCACACTGCTCGTCCTCAACTTCATTGTTGAGATTGTATTTTGTTTCTGTATCTTACGGCTTCGATCTACCTTCAATTGTTGTAATGATTTCAGGTGTAAAAAATGGGTCATGAATAGTCGGCGAGAAGACCTACTAACAAAAACTGTAAAATATTTAAATGTAAATTGCCGCCTATGTTTGGAACACTTCGAAAACAGCCAGTTTATGAATTCCAATAAGAACTCTTTAATTAAAACTGCTGTACCGACTGTATACTAAAAGCAGTTTTGGAGTATTAGAAATTGAGAAATATTGATAGAAACCTATATTTTTATTTGAATTTTGTATTGTATCTTATGTAATATTGTATTATTTTTGTAAAATGATGACATTTCTATTCTAATGTAATATTAGGATACTTTTAAAAATAAAAATGAGTTATAATTGGTTTTCCAAGAATCATCTTGAAGTTATTAAAACTTGTAATAAGAATAGCCCTAGGAACTGCAGTGCAAGTTACAGGTAAGTGGCATTTAAAAATTGTGCCTGATCTTAACTAAAACATAATACATGCTTCATTGTTTCTTAAATTTAAAATTCAGTTTTGAAAGAAGATTTTTTTCTCTTATTATAACATATTTTGTTATGTGTTTATGCATTTTCCCAAGTTATTTGATATGGTGAGAATGCAGTTTTACTCAACCGCCGCATGGAGCGCTAGTGTCGCCCAGCTAACAAGTTGTCATAGGATTTTTAACACACAGTTTCCTTACTGTATTAATACTTATACTGTGCCGATACCCTCAATTACTTGTGCCTCCCTGACCTGGATTTGTGCAATACACAATGGCTGCACGTCGTGATGTGTCCAAGAAGTTCAAAACCAACTTAATCTTTTCACTGTTAATGATGTTATTAAATGCATCGCTTCAAAAATTTTATAAAAGGAAAGAATTAATAAATTTACGTTGAAATGTGAGGACTTTTATTCGAATGTTATGTTTGTCATTATCGGAAACCAGGTTTTCCACTAAAATTTTCCTAACTTATTTCAAAATTAAAATCCAGAGATGTTTTCACCTGACGACTGCCTTAATACAAATGCACACATTCAACAATGAAAGGATAAACAAATTCACTTTGCATGCATTTATATGAATGAATAGCTCCTTAAGATAGCGCTACATTTCAAAGATTTCTTAACTATAGGAGGGAGTTCTCCGTTTTCAGCTTCCACAGCTCACGATCTTCCACTTGTAGTTCCTTATCTTCCGCAACATAATAATATGTAATATAGGCTTCCCATGTTAAGGCGGGTCTGCCTCTCTTCCTTCTGCCAGCAGGAGACCAGTGTAATATTATTTTTGGCCATCTGTAATCTGGCGTTGTTGCACTGCAGTGGTCTATTGTCTAACATTTTGTGATTGATAAAGTGATGCCCATTCTATCCCAGATTATTTCTAACGATTTTTTAAATGTTGCACATGGGTTGCTTATACAAAGAGCTAAAACTTTTATTTGAAACATTTTTTCGAAAAAAATTATCTGAAGGGTAGTTATAAGCCACCCACTTTGAATACGTGCTCTTTGCAATATCTCCTCTTGTTCTATATCAGAATGTGAAGTGATTAAAATGAATTGGTCATGCTTAAAGTAAAGAAAGTTACGAGAGTACATTAATCAGATTTCAATTGGGTTATGTATCCTTCGGGGATGCGATGTGATGAGGTAAGGACATTCTCTTCGTTTTTACAACCAATTTACATGAAGAGAATGGCATACATAATTAAACAGTATTATACTGAGAGGCTAACATTTATATGGGCAGAGGAAGTTATGTGAATTTCACATTACAATTTTTATATATTTCTTTAGGCCTGCTACTCCATTAGTAGGCCTACCTACGAAAAAATATTGTATGTAAATATTATAAGTACAATTGAACTGCTACACTAGTACAGTACCCACGAAAAAATATTTTTTAAAATAATTGCATAATTGCATAATTAAACATTATAAGCACAATTGAGATGAGAATGCGTACTTGAAAAATACCTACATTTTAAAAACAGAACAAAAAATGAATATATAATCCTACATATATGTATGCAATATTATAGTCACTGTTTTATTATCATGGAAAAATAAAAATGTCTGCACGTTAATGGAAAACTTATAATTAGGTATTCCTGTACTGTAACTTTATACGAGTAATGAGGGTATATGTTGGAAATCTTGTTTAATTTACTGAAAGCCTTGTTTCACATACTGGAAGCCTATGGGGAAATTACAGAGGAGAGGAAGGAAAATGTGTACATGAAAGAGTTCGTAAACCTGCTCAGGAACTATCCTTTACAACAGGGGCTCTCAACCTTTTCCAGCCTGCGCACCTCTTTGTGTCCAAAAAATTCAACCCCTTCATATGAGGTCACCATGGCAACGATACCATGGCCGTGCCACCAGGTATTTTCTTTGTTTTAAATATAAGGCTTCCAAGGAAGCTGCCACCACCAAGTGTGGTGTGTATGGTTACATTTAAAATAATGAAAACGCCTGGTGGCACTGCCATGGTGGCCTCATGTGAATGGGCTTTTAGTCTATGTCCCCTCCTTCTAGACCTGATGAATACACAAAAGTTCTACTGTATTGTTAGAGTAGTAAATCTAACTCAAAGATTATTTTATAATGATTTTGTTATAATATCGGCCTCTATTTTAGTACTAATATTTGTTTTGTTGATAGAATGTTTTTTTTAATTACTTAAAAGTGCTTTATGGGCCTACAACATCAATTATTCTACCGTCCCTGCAATTAAAATAGCAAACTGAATTATTTGATTGCAATTCCTATGAATGCAGTTAGTGAGAAAGATGACTGTTTTTATTTCATAGGTTTCTGAATATTTGGTTTCAACTAAGTTTAAAGCCATAATTTCATAATGTTGCGTAGTCTTAGCTAGATTGCAATTGGGTAGGCCTAAGTGTGCAAGATTTTTTTGCCTGGTATAATAATGTAGTGTATTTTATATAATTTTTCTTTGAGAATTCAGAAAGGTTATCTTTTAGAAATATTAACAATTCAGACAGATATATACTAGCTAGAGTCGTGATTTTTTCAGTTATCAATAAAGGCCTATAAGAGCTCTAAAACTAGAATTCGGTAAAATTCTAACAGCTTTCATCTGTTGAAAAAATACGTCAATTATTGAATTACAAGTATCCTTAAAGGGTACACTTATTTAAACTCATGTCAATGCTATACTGAGTTCATTTTCACACCCCCTAAATATTTATATGTTTGCCGATATAAAACGATTATTTTTATAGAGGCTGAATGAGATTCTTCATATCCACTACACTTTTATTGCTTACAAATAAAACAAAAGACTTCATAAAGGCGTAAATTTAAAGTACAGTTGTATTATGTCATAACTCTTTAAAAAAACTATGTTCTATTTGTCCTTTTTAAAGAAAGTATTGCTTTGCGAGGAAATACAAATATTAAGACTTCCAATTCAACATCTACAGGCCACAATCACAGTCTATAATGTCATCACCTGGGCCCAGATTTTGATGACCTAAAATACTAAAAAATGAGCTTTAAAATGCCTTGAAATTACAAAAAAAATACCCAAATACTAAAAAAACAAACCCAGAAACTTGTATGAAAATGCTAGCTTATTCGTCAGATTTGTGTCTATTCTACATTTATGTTGTTGACTTAGTTGAAGTTAATTGCATACGGTTAAATGTAAAAAATAAACGTATCCAAATTACGATTAAACAAGATTTATTTATTTATGACTTTGATAATATTTAATGCAAGTAAATGCAAAAAAAAAAAAACTCTTTATAATGCGAGAAAAACACAAAACGAGAAAATATTGACTTTATACTTAAAAATTGCTAAAATGTATGAAATCTGGAAAAAAAAGACCGTAAAATGGCCAAAAATGACATTAAATATTCTAAGAAAGACCTGAAAAAAGGGGAAAATGACCAAAAAACCCAAAGAATTAACCATTTTTATAATCTAGGAGTCATGATCAGAATATCTACACTAGTGGGCAATGTCCATGGTGTACCAATTAAAAGATGACATGTCATCACAATCCGGGCCCTGGTCATCACGAACCTTGTCCTTCTCATAAGAATCTTCCTGATGATCTATCCATAAATATCCGATAAATCTTCCGATGTAATTTATTTACAACTCATAATAGTATGTGGGGTACGCCGTAGCGTAGTGGTTGAGGCGCTGCGCTACGAAGCAGAAGGTCACGCGGGTTCGATCCCCGATGAGTTCACTGGAGTTTTTCAATTGGCCTAATACTTCAGCTGGCACTATGGCCCTGGGGTTGACTCAGCCTCTAACAGAAATGAGTACCAGTAGTAATCCTGGGAGTAAAGATGGTCGGTGCGTAAGGCTGACAACCTTACCACCTTCATGCTGAATGTCTCAATATCTGGAAGCCTCAATCTTCTGGAACTCTCTTTGCCTCCATGGCCTATAAAGGGAATACTTTACTTTACTTTTTACATAATAGTATGCAGTCATATTTAAAATACTTTGATATATATATTTTTTTAAGT
Source organism: Ectobius pallidus (assembly GCA_964059195.1). Classification (NCBI taxonomy): domain Eukaryota; kingdom Metazoa; phylum Arthropoda; class Insecta; order Blattodea; family Ectobiidae; genus Ectobius; species Ectobius pallidus. The sequence continues at coordinate 27,534,339 of CAXKWD010000003.1, read as the reverse complement.
ACGGTACTGAAAATCAATACGCCAGGAAAAATCACATCGCAGCTACACTGGGGGAAAGAATCATTCATGCACTTTTATTTGAGCACAGCCTGTGTCAACTGGCACAGAGTGTAGTTTTATAAGAAGAAGACGATTCAGATTTGCAACTCACATTATAGCAAGGAAAGCAAAATTCTCTCGGGTGAAATTTCACCCTATAGCCTTTAAGGGTTATGTTCATAATGCTACTCTGACATAACTTTTAAGTACATGAAATTCAAGACTTCTTAACAAGAATAAAACACGAAACTTTTATACCATGGTATATGTTGTGTTTCAGTGAGTACAAGGAGAAAGTGAACGTCATTGATCATGAAGAAGATGACTCTGTGTCTTTCAATATCAAGGATACGTGGTTCTTCAACCAGGAGGAGTCAGGAAATCTGACTGGTGAAGAAATTGTCACTCTACCTCATGTCGTTATATTGGTGAGCGGCATATAATATCATAATCACATTAAATAATAATCATCATTAGGGTTCAGATGTTTATGACTTAAATAAAGTGAAAAATATGACTCCAAATATGCACTTAAAAGTGACTCAATATGATCCAAAAATCCTAAGTATGACCTAATAAAATAACGTATTTTCAAAATATAAATGTTACATTTTAAAACGTTTAAAGGCACTAAAGTCTTAAAGTACATCATATGAATTCTATCAGATAATCACTCAATTTTGATGTTTTACATTTTTACTTGTAATGAACTTCTACTTTTAAAGAATTTTCTCCTGTTTGCTCGCTCCATCAGCTCCAAATACTCGTAATATTTTGTAGACCTTGCAAGTCCCTATAAAATATAAAAAACTGCATTCATTTAAAAATTGAAGTTACTATTAATTCGGCATAAACATTAAATTAATGAAATAAATAGCAAATTTAACTCGACCATGTAGTATATACAGTGAGTCCATTTTATGAAGAAACCTCGCATCCACTGCCGCATTGCCGCAGTGCAGTGTATTACCGAAGCGGAATTACAGTAAGTGGCAAATAATTATTGTTTAAACGATGTGAGGCATGTCTTACTGCTGACGGGGATCATTTTCAACAGTAATTCAAATAAATGGTGAGTAATAAGCCTCTACATGTAGGCTATGTTAAGTTAAAGTCTTGATTTGCCGGTAGTAACGGAAAACCCGGTCCCCGCCGTTGCAAGCACAGCAGCAGGGAAAGTGTGAGCAGGGGCAACGCTGTTAAAAAGTTTCCGCATAAAATGGATTCCCTGTACAATGTAAAATTGTGCTTTTTTACCGAATTTATAACTGAAGTATGACGTTAAATTACAAAAATGGCCAAAATATCACCAAGGCCACAAAAAACCTAAAATATAGCTATATAGGCTATACAAATTTAAAATGGTCCAATTAGGAGTTTGGTCAATATGTTTGGGGCGAGAAAGGAGGGCAGGATAAAAATATGACATGACATCCGAACCCTGATCCTCATAATAATGAGATTTAAATAACAGAATTAGAAGGAGATGGGTCTCACGTCTTCTATGGTTCTCTTAGGGGTAATAAAACCAATCAGGCATCAATAAAAACATATGAAATATAATGAAAGATTTCTTCGAAAAAATACAAAAATTGCTAAATTTGAATTTATTCTCTTCCTTTAATTTTAGCTAATTAAAAAGAAGGGTCTCAAGTTTCATGGAATTTTCAGGGCATGGTGCTAGAAGCTGAAAGATCAAACCCCCTAGCTTTGCAGTTCATCAACGCCTCCTATAACAGTATCTTCGGAGAACTGAAGTCTCCATTTGTAACTGCAAAGGCTAGAGAACTAATGTTTGAGGGAGTGCCATTCAATTGTTCACAAGAAACTTTCTCATCGAAAACTGTTTGTTCTGAACTGAAGAAACGGATACATCATTTCCAAAGAGATAGCGAAGACATCCTCAAATTCTCCATTCTAGGCACGGTAAGTCACAACTATAAGCTAATAGTATATTGCGATACAAGTGCCGTAAGCGGTGCATACGGATCAAGGAAAGAGTTTTTTCAATTTCCGAGATCCGTTATGTGCTTACGGCACGAGTATTGCATGCTATTTTTTGCACGATGGTTTATTTATATTAATTGAGATATTACCTGAAAATGTTATGTATATACATTACTGAAGATGGATGTTATATTTCAGAAAGTGATTCGCATATGTTTGTTGTTATGGGGACCGAATATTTGTCCTGTTAAAGTCGCCACAAACTGGGGGGGGCCTTGGTTCCGGTCTTCCATAAAGGCTTGTATTATGATGGTTTTACTTACGGCACTTGTGCTTCTTGTAATTTTTACCGCACGGAGATTTCTTTTGTTTTCATAGCAACCAGATTGGGTGCGGGAATGTCAAGTTACGATCCACGGCAACAATATCCGTTAATACCACTAATTAGTTAGGCCTACGTCGTGCAAAAAACCTATTAAAGTGCATTTGGTACGGCAAGTAATTTTGACGTGTTAAAAAGTCTTCCAAATCGGTATTATCGGTTACTTGCCAAAAATGCGCATTAACCAGAAGTAGATTAACGGAAATTCGTCAACTTTGGACAAATTAATTTAGAAACCACAGCCTCAGTAAGCTTATTCCATTTTTTTGATATTGAATAAAGAGGGCTTTGACTACCATACAGTAAGGATTTCTGTAAATGTATTGTGCTCCGCTTTGCGTACAGGGAACAATCGTACGCGGTACAATCTTCAATGAACCTTAGGAAAGTACGGAAAAAATGTCTTGGGAATAATTCTTTTGAAAGTAATTTAAAAAGCAATTCCCTATGGCAACCAAATTGTCGTATATTATGACTCGCTTCGCTGAGGTTCTCGGGAAAGGTTTTTTAAAAGATGTATGGGAGATAGAGTGAGTGTATTTAGTCTGCTGCATTGGCTATTACCTCTTTGCCACAATAAACCTGAAAAATTAACAGATAGAACAAAATTTTGTTATTTCTAGAAAAAAAATGTTAATTGGATTTAATTAATTATGAATCTGGGACCTCCAGAATGCGAGTCCAAGAGTTACATTCTCGACTACCCCGTTAGGATTACGGAAATAATTATTTCTAAACTTTCAGAGCCCTATGTGAACACTGTTTGATAATGCCGTTGTCATGGTAACCGAGCATTTTTTCTGTTTGTTTTTAGGGCTAAAAACTAAATAAATAATCATTTGGAATTTTCCTGTGGTTTACAGCCTAAAAGCTATATGTGTACCAAATTTAAAGTTTCTAGCTCACCTGGAAGTGGACAAACATTAATGTCAGTGAGTGAGTGAGTGAGTCAGCCATGTGGTTGTATATTATAGGGATGAATAGAGCAACAGTGAAATGATACGGTATATGGCAGTGGAAAAGAGAGCACCCCGACAAAAGAAGCCTCGATCCCATTTCGTCACATGGATCCATCGAGATTAGACTTCGGGTTCCAGCAGTTGTAGGCGAGTGATCTAACCACTCAGCCTTGGAGGTGGCCTAAAAGCTTATAGGCCTGTGCTTGTCCGCAGAGGGGGCAGTTCATGACTCAGTTGCAGTATATTTTACAATCTTGATAACAATCATAATATCTTGTTATCCTGATTCCTAGAAAAACGGTACAGTTCGGGAGAGGCTACGTGTGAAGAGAGGAATTGAGAATGTCAAGGAAGTGGGGAGCCTCGTCGAATTTGAAGACGAAGCCGCTCTCACCGTCTGGAGTGGTGACGAGTGTAACAAGCTGAGGGGCACAGACTCAACCATCTTCCCACCATTCCTCACTAAGAAGGACAAGATAATGGGATTCCTTCCTGATTTATGCAGGCAAGTCCACAATGTTATAAAATATGTAATGTGAGGTACCTACAACTTTCTACGTTAATGTCGCATTCACACATAAAATTAAGCGTAAACGTAACGTAAACTTCAAAGTTCGGGGCAATGTTTTTCAATGGGACCATTCACAATGCATCAAGTAAACTTTAAGCATAACGTAAAATTAAACGTTAACTTAGAACCTTGCAAACTCCAACAGTCTTACTAATAATCCAGTTGTAACATTTATACCAGGAATATACACAGCTGAGGAGAAAAAGTGTACTAATAATCCTTGCATAAGGCTGAATGTGTGCAACGCTTTACACAGCCTGGCCCCCTTGTATAAACTTAACGTAAATAATCAAGATGGCCGATATCCGTAACAGCCGGTCGTTTCGTAGATGTCTGAGATTGAATTTTGAGGCTACGCATATTCTAAACTGCTTTTCCGGAATTATAAACATTGTTCCTTGTTTGCGGGACATATTTCCATACTTGTACCCATGATTACAGCTTTCTGAAAACAATATAATGAAATACTGAAACTATAATTACTGTCTGCAGACGACGCATCGCTGTTTGCCCGTTGCTCCAACAGATGGCGTTCAGCAGTCCCTTCATAGCCAGGGGCTAATAACGTCATGAAAAGCGTGACGTGTTTGATGACGTTGACGTACAAACCCGGTGTAAACCTCGGCAGTTGCACTACGTTTATTGGTAATACGGCTTATGTAGAACTTGCACGGTGAACAACCAAACAACCGTTCAACGCAGATATAAGCAGCTTTTATTAGCAAGGCTGCAAGCTTTCGCGTTAAGTTTATGCGAAAGGTATCGATACAACCAATCAGAGCTATCAACACCACAGAACAAGAGACGGAAGTGGAAGTAGCCAAAAGATGGCGTCTATGGACGAGAAACTCGTAACGTTGTATCCTATCCCCGTCTGCACGATAAGCAAACCATTATACAAAGTTGTGGCATTGAAGGAAAATTTATGGACGTTAGTTTCCCAAGAAATGAACTACAGTAGTTCAAACTGCTAATTTGTATATGTCTGCATACATTTATAAGATTTCAATGTTTAAAGGTCTACACGAGTTTAATAGAAACAAGGAAGTATTTTTGTCTGTGGCAGCCATTTTGTCAGCTGTTCACGTTCTTATTTGTGATTGGTTGTTTAAGTTTTCGTCTTGAATGCTCAATGCCGAGCTAAAGTTTGCGTTACTTTTATGTTCTTGAAGTTTACGGTTAATTTTTATGTGAATGCGGGATAACAGGTTACATCCCTGAATCATAATTATGAACATTATAATAAGAATTTATAATGTAGGCTAAATAAGTTATTATAAAATAGGACGAGATGACCGAAAATAGAGTTTAGTGCTGTTCTTGTTCACTCAACAAAAATAGACTCGCAATAGATTCAAACTGACAACTGTAGAAGTTCTGACGTGTAATAGTTATTTCGATGTAAGACCATATAGAACTAAACAGGCAAGCAGGCTAAACAGGCTATAGCGAGTTTTGTTATTCGCGTAAGCTGTTAAGTTCTTACAATGATCAAACAACGTAGCCTATGACTTTTATGTTATTTTATATCGTAAATTTTAGAAGGAAAATAATTTCAGTTCGCTTGTACTTAAAATAGTAATCAAAAAAGTTTTGGTAATTTCCTATGTAGGAAAATTCAAGCTCTTTTGGTTGGAAACAAATTGTTCGAAACAAATCACGCATGCAAATAGGTGAACTTAGTAGAAACATTTGCTCAAAAATGCTAAATACCGTGCGCCTGCGTCCTCACTACAGTTTACCCAACTTTTACTCGGGAGTCGGGTTTTAACCCGGCAGGAGAAGAAACGAAAAATTCGGAAATCGGGTGGCTAACGCGTTTTATAATTCATATATTTATTAATCTTTTGAAAATAACAATGCGTCTCTTATGGAAGAATTCATGAAGAGAAATATCGATGTACTTCTCAAGAACATCTCAAAGTTTTTCTATTTAAGACCATCTTGACTCAAGCGTGCATGTGATGGATGGCGGGTATTATGTACCATGATTAAAAAAAGGGGGAAAAAAGAAAGAAAACCGAATGAAAAATTGTTTCATTCTAAAATGGCCTGCAGACCGCAATATGTATATCATAACAAATTGTACATACCAAACATCTCAGCGCCCTGCAGACATTCCATTTCTTGCAATCTTGTAATAACTAGAAGATTCCCTAAAAGAGAAAGAAAATAATTTATTGATATACACAATGATCTACTCCTATTCGATCATACTATATGAAGCTATAACATGTGATGTATGTGTTTAATGGCATCCATTAAAGTACAAATTTTCATTATAACACTGTTGTGATATCGATTAATATTGAACACGGAACACTCTTGAAGTCATGAGAACAACAAAAGAAGCTCTGTAATAAATGACCTGTATTTAAAATAAGATTAACTGGGAATTTTTCAAAATAATTTTTAATGTAGAAATTGCATTGTTATTTCCAACAATAACCACGCTATTCCTTCAAATATCAAAATATGTACAGATAGGGAAAAAAAGCGGACCGACTAAAATATCTAAGTTGCCTAGCGGCATTCACAGAATAGTCGGAAAAGTATTGAAATTTGTTCTACAGCCGATAAATTGCTTGAATTGAGAAATAATTTCACGTAATTTGCATTGCTTGTGAAAAAAAAAGTTTCCGTTACATCTCTTACACTTATTTACTTATCACAAGGCTCTGAAATCAGCTACAAGAGTCGGTCCGCTTTTTTTCCCATACCTGTATAAATGCGAGTCCAAGACGTTACAGTAACAGTTTTTTGTTATATTACAGATCAATAGACGCAGAATATCAGTCCAGTACAACATATTTTGGAATCCGTTCCTACAAGTACACGGCTGACTTCGGAGACATAACGAATGATGAGAATCTCAAGTGCTACTGCACCACGCCTAGTTCGTGTCTGCAGAGAGGAGTGCACGATGTCACTAGATGCACAGGTAAAAGTAAAGAGTTCCCTATACAGGCCATGGAGGTCCAGAGGGTTCCAGGAGGTTGAGACTCCCAGATTTTAGATATTCGGTACGTGAAGGTGGTAAGGTGGATTCACAGGTATGGGCAATGCCTGTCAATGACCTAATAGATTGATGGGAAGATTGCCCTTGAAGTTTTCTTGGCCAATGGAATAGCTTAAGTATTTATAAGCTATTTAACGATAATTTTCTGGTAGGCCTAAGTAATTTAACTGAACTTAGTGGATTCTTACTTGTCATGAGTAGACCTGCGATTTTAGGCTCTAAAAAATAGTTTTATGCACCTAAAATAGGCTTTTAAAACAAGTAAATAGGCTTTAAAAAGATAAAATATGCACATAAAATATGCTTTTAAAATGTGTAAATAGATAGAAAATAGAATTTAAAATATTACAATATACACTTAAACTATAACATGGTCTTTTTTTACTGCAAGAAACGTGGTATACCTATTCTTAATAGAATTAACTACAAAATTAGGCATCACGAACTATATTCGCTTAAACAGATGTTCCTTACTGGCGACTTAACACAATTGACCCCTCCCCCGTCGGCCAGCATTCCTTTAGCGACAGTTTGGAATAAAGTTTCTGTGAAAAACCCACCTCTGGTGTTCTCCTTTACATTGAGGAATGTCCATTATAAGATTGTAAAAATTACATTGGTTGAATTTTATTTCAAATGTACAAAATAGGCATTTTAGGCACTAAAATAGTAAAATAGGCTCTAAACGTCCAAATAGGCATTTTAGGGCACTATAAAACTCTATAAATGAAAGTGATTTTAAAAAAAGGAGTGCGTGGAACGCCACGCGATAGAAGTAAAACTTTATTTATTTATGTATTTTCTTCAGTTTTCCTTTTCTTTGTCACTTTCATCCTCTCACGGTATCCTCTTGCTCTTTCTGCAATTGTTTTGGGATTTTTAAAGTCTGTGTGTGCCTTTTTATGAGAATTATAGTTTGTATAAGGCAAAATAGATTTTACCATAGGTTCACACGTATCAGTTCTATCATGCACTTCACTTACTGATGCTTCACGAGCATTTTCAAGTGCTATTCTTCGTGATCGGCTTTCTCTCTTGCGTTCTGCTGCAGTTTTGGCCGTTACACTTCATGTATTTTCTTCAATTTTACTTTTCTTTGTCACTTTCATCCTCTCACGGTATCCTCTTGTTCTTTCTGCAATTGATTTCGGTTTTTTAAAGTCTGTGTGTGCCTTTTTATGAGATTTATAGTTTGCATAAGGCAAAATAGATTTTAATATAGGTTCATACGCATCAGTGCTATCATGCACTTCATTTAAAATCGTATGCGTTTTCTGCTACGACTTTGTTGATTATAGTGCTGTTCAACTTTTTTCAAAATGTACACAGTCAAACGAAAAGAAAGATGCAGTGTAATTCTCGAGAAGGCGGTGGTTTTAACACACTTTACCAATGTCGGATAATTTATTTAAATTTTGGATAAGCTTAATCATTGAGTTTATTGTTTTAATTTTTTTTTTTAGTTTTGGAAATTTGTATTTTTTAATTTTGGATTTGCGCGGTAATCAACCTCCGGGTTCCATAAAATAGATAATATACCTTTAGATTGCTTAGGAATTGTCTATTGCCATTGAGGAAGTAATGTCTGAAAAAATTCCTTTGATTAGCCTACTCCTAATCATTGAGTTGATTGTTTTCTGTGCAGTCCGCTCCGAAACACGAAGTTTTGAGTGTGACTGATTTTGTGACTGATTTCGTGACTGATTTTTCCCGATTCACCCCAACCGCGAGAAAAGAAGTTTTACTTCAAAAAATTCATGTTAATTCATAAGGAACAAAATAGGCATTTGCCTTCAAATCCCAGGTCTAGTCATGAGATAATTGGTTCTACTCTGAAAAAGATATATTACTAGGTGTGTTTTTAAAATACCGTTTAAATATCTTGCCGGTGCAGCGTTGCAGTCGCGATTTTGAGCATGTGCGATCACTTCCTCCATTCATAGTGAAGACTATTCATGGAATGAGATAAATCCTAAATCTATCGATATACTCATAATCTTTATGACAATTTGTGTGTTCGTTCTTTCTTCAGGATTGCCCATCATCGTGTCTATGCCTCACTTCTTTCTGGCAGATGAAGAGTACCAGGAAGGCGTCATTGGGCTCAAACCTGATCAAGATAAACACCAAATTCTTCTTCAGTTTGAACCAGTAAGTAAACAGAAGATGCTAAAAGTATAGTGTTCCTTATGAGATGACTTTATATTATACGAGGATCGGAAGTTTAATAGTGGCAACACATCTATAAAATCAAGGTGAATTACAGGAAGTTCAAATAGCTTTTGTTGGACGTTGGATGGATATCCAGCATATTTCAGAGCAAATAGGAATTTTCTATCACTACGAATGCCTTCACAGTAACCAGAAGAATTTGAGCTGGCTCTATCAACCGGTCTAAAATGAATTTTGGAAAGCTAATGATTAAAAATAATTCAGTACCTTAAAATTATTCTTGATTCACAATACTATGCAATAACATATTGAATTGTTCCAAAATTGGTTAACAAATTTAACTCATTGTGATGAATGATTGAGTGTAACGCATGATTGAACATCCGCCGGAAGGAAGCGAAGAACATCTTGCTCCATTTCCCACAATTCTATCCTTTTACAAAGTGGTATTAATTTACATTATTAAAACTAAACTAAACTAAACTAAACTCCGTGGGGATACATCCATAAAGGGACGAGGCCTAACACCCGACTGCTGCGTCATCTACCATAAGCAGATGGCAGGAATAGGGGCATGTGGTCAGCCACGGCCATTAATGGTGGTTTCCCTAACCGGAACCGCTACTTCTCTATCAAGTAGCTCTTCAATTTGAATCACGAGGCTGAGTGCACCCCGTTCTAGACTTCCCTACCTGAGAAAAATCCGAGGAGGTACCGGGGATCGTCACGGGCTAACGGATTTGTAGTCACCTATGCTAACCACGAGACCACGCCGTATTAATTTATTAAACTACAGGTTTCAGCTCAATGTACGAATTAAAAGTAGGTAAGAAAATAAGTGTAATAACCAGTTCATTATAAACCTCATTTTACGGATTATTTTATTAAGAGTATTTTGTACTTAAATTAGTCCGATTAATTAAGAGTAAGTTTATGGATGTAGCCAAAATACTTTTCAATGCATACGCTCAAGCCCAATTCAAAACCACATAACATATAGGTTAATGTAGACACTATGGAATCCAACAAAATGTGAATTCTTTGATGCAGATGACGGCAACACCTCTGGAAGCCTACAAGAGACTACAGTTCAATATCCAGATGCACAGAACTAACCAGGTGGACCTCCTGAAGAACGTCACACCTACACTGCTGCCTATCCTTTGGGTGCAAGAGGTAAGAAATAGAAGTATAAAGCGTCAGGGCAGCGGGGTTGGCATACGATGCACAGTTTAGAAGTACGGAATCTCTCTTCTCTTATTTTTTAAATTTCCTTGTGCTTTGTGGGATCGGAATTTTGACAATACAATTCCTGCATACTGGTACCCCATGTCAATTCTTTCGGTTTTTCATTCCATTCTGAAATGTCTATATTGTTCAGGTCGCGGCCTAGACGTAATACTCTTCCCTCCTCCTCTCTCTTTCCCCCCCTCCCTCTCCCTCTCCCCCCCCTCTCTCTCTCTCTCTCTTTGTTTCTAGCATCTGTGAAAGTGGCCTTTACTTCATTTAAGCGTCCTGTTTTCCTTTATTCACCCCATCTCATGTCGAAACCATTTTAATTACTTTTTTTTTTCTTACAAAAGAACCGCCTTCATTCTTCCATTATATTAACCAATCTCTGTCAGCAGTCAGTGCCCTTCTTTGTAAAATTCAGTTTCCTTTTTCTCTTAAGAGTTGTTCATCACTCTTTCTTGTTTAGTCTGAAACTAATTTCTGTATTTCCCAATTTTAGGTTGATGCATCTGTGAAATCTTCAAATGTTCATGTGATTGAAGCGACTTTTACTAAATCTTTACACACAGACCCTATGAAACCAAGAGAAAATTTTAAGAAATAATATTCAATAAAACCACACAATAACTGTTTTCAACCGCTATATTATGATCTCTAAATAATATATATATATATATATATATATACAGTATATTTCTTTTACTGTTTTAAATTAAACAAATTATACAAAGACCCTGTAGAATGAGGAAACTTGTGGACAAACTATTCTAACAACTATTTTAAGCTGTAACTTATCATATACACAAATTACACAAATTTACATACAGACCAGGAGGAAGTTTTAGGCAGCATTAATATTTGTAGAAAAAAACCTGATGATCACTATATAGGCTAAACCCAGAACTTTGAATGATTCATATGCTCTGTAGATCCTTTTAAAATAGGTTTATCTTTTGGTACTTACTACTATCATGATAATTTATTTTTCTTTATTATAATTATTTTTATATCAATTGTGCCCTTTTATATACCTTTACTCTTAGCTTTTGTCTTTTCCCCTAGTAATATTTCAAATATTTTGTCTATTTAAATATAATTTTAGGTTAAGATTATATTTCAATAAAGTAAAAACATTTAAATACAAGCATGGAACTGCCTCGGAGCACGAGCTACTGCTCTTTCAGGACCTTATATATTATCTATGTATTTATGTAATTTTAAAATAAATAAAATTAATTGATTAAAAAATAGATATAGATAAAATTGGAGTATAGCAGTTTAAAATGCATAAAATAATATAATATTTTTAATCAAAACCACACCGCATATTCTACTGTCAGCAGTACTGTTTACTTCAGTAAGGGCTTGTTTACTTAATATACCAATACATCTGAGTCGGTAATTCAATAATAAATCACTCATCCATCTGGGAAAGGCTACTGGGGCTGCGAAACGATCAGCCTTTGTATTGTTTTACTGAATAAACATTTCCGGTCTTCCCCCCGTGAATTCCTACTTCATACCAACCAAACAAACTGTAGAATTCGTAGAAACCAATAGCCAGAAGCAATACATTAATGCATGAGAAAGAACTAGGCTATCATCTGACTAAATTAACAGTACAGTGAACAAACGTAATAAATTCTATCTCCTAACTTGTATTACATTTCTGTTTGCTCTGTAATTTCAATATGTGACAGCTGCAAGCTAATAAATAAATCGAGTTATTCTTTCCCAAGTCGAAGAAAGTATATTAAATCTAGATATAACTCGAGTTACCCCTTGCGAAACTTTCGCACATTCCCCCTTTTTGATATAAACCAGAAAACCCCGAAATTTAGCTAAGTGACTAGGTTTACCATTATAGGCCTACAGTCGTTTATCACCACATTATACCAAAGTTTAACAAAAAATGTATGCCGGTTTCAGAATATGCTCTAGCAAATTAGTAATGTTTTGATGTGATCCTATATATAGGATATACCACACCATTAACACTACGGTAATACAGATTACAACAAGACACCACATCGAAACCACTTTCAAGCTATAAACAATCATTAGCGGATACAATAATAATTACTGTCACTTTAAAAAGTGGGAAGTATTTAAAATGAAATATAGGTCACTCACATTTTTTATGATTTAATTTATAAGCACCAGGTGCCCTTGCCTTATACAAAAAACATAATTTACACACATAATTTTGTTAATTGATTACCAAAAGTGAAGTATTGAGTATATACCTACTCACATTAAAGTTCAATAGGCCTATGGACTTAACATTAATTTTAGCTCCCCACCTTGAAATTATGGTGGGGAAAATTCTTTTATATAAAATCACCTGTCCCCTGCGATTTCGCACTTCCCCCACATCTACAAAGGACTTCTTACTATTAAGAATTTTTAGCCTACATTGTGGTTGACCATAAAGAACGCAACTAATTATGTTGTTTTTTTTTATTATAGAACATGGAACTGCATCAAGAATATATTGACAAGATACTGGACATGTTCGTGATCATAAGTGTCATGGGTGCCATGAAATGGATCATGATCGCGGTGGGTGCCATTGTCACCGCCACTGGCTTGTTCTTCATGATGAGAAAGAACGACAACACCGTCATCACAGGTTCCCCTCCCATAATCCTTAAGTCCACAGGAAAGCCCAAACAAACCCAACTTAACATCGACAGGACTAACGGGCTGTGAAAATCCTCGGAACTAAACCAGATATCGGTACTTTTACGAGTCTATGTTCAAATAACACTTAACCTTTAACCATGGACATGATTTTCTATTACATTAACGTGGATGTGTGATCCGAGAGAACACCTTCAGTTAGGGGGCTTTTAACCTTTACAACGCTGAATTTTTACAATATTGTATGCAGTCATCAAGTGAAATCATCAGTGGGGTATATGTTTTAAATAGACCTGGGACTTTAGGCTATAAAACATTAGTTTTAGGCACCTAAAATAGGCTTTTAAAACAAGTAAATAGGCTTTTATAAGGAAAAATAGGCACTTAAAATATGCTAAAAAAAAATGTGTAGATAGACAGAAAATAGACTTTAAAAATATTACAATATACACTTAAACTGTAACATGGCCTTTCTTTTTACTGCAAGAAACGTGGTGCACCTATTCTTAACAGAATTAACTGCAAAATTATGCATCACGAACTATATTCATTAAAAAAGATGTTCTTTCACTGGTGACTTGACACAATAGTTCTGCCCCCTTAATCTTCTCCCTCCCCCGTCAGTCAGCATTCCGTTATCGACAATTGTTTGGAATAATCATGTTTCTGTGAAAAACCCACCTCTGCCGTTCTGCTTTTCATTAAGGGATGTTCACTATAAGACTGTAAAAATTATAGAAGTTGAATTTTATTTTAAATGTACAAAATAGGCATTTTAGGCACTAAAATGGTAAAATAGGCTCTAAAGGTCCAAATAGGCATTTTAGGGCACTATAAGACTCTATGAATGTAAGTGATTCATCATGAAACGTCCACACATTTAAAAATTTTCATATTATTTCATAAGGAACAAAATAGGCATTTGCCTTAAAATCCCAGGTCTAATTTGAAATCAATGGAGAGAATTGCAAGAGAATAACTCGTTTCTGTAGATTACGATCGTAAGACGAAGATAAAAATTCTCACAATTTTACATATAGCTTTACCCTGTAAATATTACATTTCAGCTTTTATACAGTTTTTTAATTAACGAATTTGTAGGTCAGTAGCAATGAAAAGGTTAAGAGAAAAAACGTACAAAATGTGATATTTAATTATTCAAGCAAATTTATTCCTAAATGTTTAATTAACGAAATATTATTCTTACACCATCATTTTATGGGGGTTTTCAGGGTACACATCTAAATCACTGCACCACAAACGCAATGAAATGCACAGTTTCGAAGATATGTTAACTTTTTTTTTTTTCAAATGAATAGCTAATATACACAATTATTTATTTTCGTCATTTACAACATTTTCCGATCAAACATTAATCACAGTTCTCCATAATAGGCCTAAGTGGTTGTATCCAAATTTGTAGTAGCTTAACGTACAACATTTTTCCCTTAGAAATGAGACATAGTACAGTCATTCTCTCAAAACATTCACTGTAAAATTTCACCGAAATTGTCATCTCATAGTCTTAAAACTTTCGGCCTAACAGATTTTGATGGTCCGGCTGTTCATTCGTCCTTATTCACAAAAACTGAAAAAGGAACTTACGTGAAACCATTGCCCGATGTCTCACAGACCGCTACGACTGGCTGTTCATTCTTATTCACAGAAAACGGGGGAAAAGAACTCCCGTGAAGTATCACAGACCGCTACAGAAATAAAAAAAATTCTAGCACGACTCGACTAACGCTGATGGGAAAGTGGCATATATTTGGAGTTAAAGGTCTTGAGAATGGAATGTAGTGTAAGTAAGTCACCTGTTAAGTCGATATCCAGACAGTAGCAGTGGATTATATTTTTATTGCGGTCACACAGACCTCACCTCCGTGGTTAAGGGTTAACTGTTTTATCTTCTCTGCAATTAATTGTCTGTCCTGTTAACCGTAATCCAATTATTTGCCCAAGCCGTAGTTATAAGAGACGAATTATGTAAATGTTTAAGGTTTAACTCGAGTATAGAATCTGTTTGAGCAAGTTTTGTATTAAAGCGCAGCTTTCTTCCAATTTGCATAACAAAATACATCCTCATTACTAAGGTTCGGAAGTTTATGACCTAAAAAAGTGGAAAATATGACTGCAAATATGACCTTAAAAATGACTAAATATGACACAACAATCCTAAATATGACCTCATAAAGAACGTATTTTCTAAAAATAAATGTTCCAATTTAAAACGTTTAATGACACTAAATTATTATATCGCATTAATTCAAACAGATAATCTTTTTAACAATTTTACAGGTGATTTAAAGTTCTACTTAACTTCTAATCTGTTAATGTGTCAAATGTGAACTGAAAATATTTTTAGGACACGTCTATTGTAAGTTGTTAACAACGAGGAGGAAGAGGTGATTGTGGTATTACTTGTTATTGTCCCTTCATATTTCATTTACAGTAAAACCAAAATATTCATAACTCTTTTTCGGGGGAAGAAAATTTAAATCGACAATTTTGGGCACTTAATTGTGTTCTGTTACATAAATTATAACTGAAATAAGACGTTATATTACAAATATGGCCGAAATATGACCAAGACCACGAAAATGACCAAATTTTGACTTTATATGCAAAACAGGATAACATTAGGATATCAAATGTGCAATTCGTGTTTAATTTGTGTTTTGGCGTCGAAAAAGGAGGTCAGGATTAAAATATGGCATGCCATAAACATCCAAACCACTACTCATTACTCTTATAACCCCCTCCGATTAAAAGTGTGGAGAAGATTCTACTCTCTTTCTTCTCTGGGATCCTAATTATTTACTAATGTGTTACAGACACCCAAAGCGTACAGATTATCGCAAGCGGTTGTGGGAACTTTCTGAATCCATATACAAGGCAGTTTAATGAATCTATTCACATTTGTTCGTTATACTCGTTTTTTGGGATTTAAATATTTAATCTCAACCTATAGAGTATAGTACAGCGTTTATTAAAGGAAAGTGTTAAGTACTACATTTCATGTTCACTGGCTTATATTGGATATGCTTCTGTTCATTTAATAAATCTAGGTATTACACATAGTGATCTGGTATTATATATAATACCCAGGATTAATAGCATATATACAATACTTGGTAAGCTATGGATGAAATTTCGTATGACACGCGGTGATTATATATGCTAACATTATTATGAAATTGTATGAAATTAACAGCAGCAAAGAACATTGTAAATAAGGTAGGTTAAGAAAAATCCGAATTAGACGGATTTCTAGTTACTGCTTTAAACTAAATTAGATTTATTTCACAAATACATACATATATAAATACATGCATACATACAAACATACATATATAAGAGGGTCGTCCAGAAAGTAAAGAACGATTTGGTATCACTATAACTAAACAATGACGAAAGATATCAACACGAAATTTTGTATTATTATTCACTCTATTTATCAAGGTAATCAATCACCATTGCTGTCAAGGCATTTATTGTAACGTGGTACCAGTTTTTCAATGCCATTGTTATACTCATCTACCGCCAAAGACCTGAGCCTGGATGTCACTGCCGCTTTCAGATTTTGGGTTGGGAATTCTTTTCCACCTAAAAAGTCCTTTACTTTCGGAAACAAGTTAAAATCGCTGGGTGCCAGGTCAGGGCTGTAAGGAAGATGTTAAAAAATTTGCCACTTAAATGTTGAACTTGTGCCTGTGTTTGAGCCGAATGAGGCCGAATAAACATTTTTTCAGACAACTTTCCACCTCTCTTATTTGGATAGCGCGAAGTAGTTTATTCCTTGTCTTCTTGGCAGAAACTTTAGGCTCAGATCTTTGGCGGTAGAAGGGTTTAACATAAGCATTAAAAAACTGGTACCACGATAAAATAAATGCCTTGATAGCAATAGCGATTAAGTTGAGAAATAGAGTAAGGTGCTGTATCTTTGTAAATAAAGTTTTGTGTTGATATCTTTCATTATTATTTAGTTATGCCAAATCGTTATTTACTTTCTGGACGACCGTCGTACATATTTAGCTAACACGTACCACAGTATCCCGAAGCTCATGCTCGGGATAGTTATAGTTATTCAAAACTTTCATTAGAGATCAAACTAGAATAGAATTTGAAAAATATAAGGATATTAAAAATAGAGTGAATGTTATGTGAAACATGAAGCTATAGGCTTCTTCACATAAGAGTGTGTACAAATGAACTTAATACGTACTTAAAATGTTATATTGACATCTACATTAAGAAATTCTTCAATAAATATAGCTGTCATAGGCAGTTCATTGAAGAAAAAACTCCATTATAGTGGCATAAATATAGATACTGTCAAATCTGCATCGAGGTAGGTCAATGTTATTTTTATTTTTAGTATTAAACAAGTGGAATTCTGTTCTTGCTGTGCATAGATGTAAGTTGGTCTTAGTATATATTAAGGTGCAGTGGATGTATAAACTGTGTACAGTTCTGATTTTAAATTCT
Organism: Ectobius pallidus; assembly: GCA_964059195.1. Classification (NCBI taxonomy): domain Eukaryota; kingdom Metazoa; phylum Arthropoda; class Insecta; order Blattodea; family Ectobiidae; genus Ectobius; species Ectobius pallidus. The sequence goes on along the minus strand of CAXKWD010000003.1, from coordinate 27,516,886 downwards.
TTAAACAATTTATAGAGGATTCTCTTCTACCATATTTGAACTTTATTTAGTTAAGTATTTAAGTTCAGTTTATAGATTTAATTAGTGGTTAAATATACTCAGTTTGAGAACATGGAAAATATACTGTTACTGTTTGTTTTGTACATAATTATATTGTAAATAAGTGTGTAAGTGATCTAATAAAAAATAACATTTTTAAAATGTAAACTGCTTTTAATCTCATTTATACATGATTAAGGGTCATTCATATCTTAGGACCTGAAGAAAGCATGCCATTTTATCGCCATAGGTTCTATTGCAATCAAATGAACAATTCTTGAAAGATGGAATGTATCATGATACAGCAGAGAATGCCATTTTCACCTGACAAATTCGAGGATGTAAATTAATGAGTTTTGTGTTTGGGAAAACAATTTTAAGCCAAACCAGATTAGTGAAAAATCAAAATTCCTTAATTTAACCTTATTCTAAAGGCAATACTATCTTTTGTAAATAATAATAATATTTTTTGTAAAACAAGCCTAAATTATAAATAAACACATATAAAATATTCAACATTTTAGTGATATATTTTCTTCTGCTAACACATAATAATAATAGTGATGATGATGATTATGTTGATGATAATAATAATAAAAAACTGAATTACACGAAGTGAGATTTTTTTACTTTCTCTTAAACTCCCTTCCCACAAAATATTTCTATTTTTTTCGGAATTTGTATAATTTAACGCATAAAATATGCTGTATGTTTTTTGTAATTTAAAAAGTTGTTTCTATAGTTTGTTCAGAATATTTTTTACATTTTACAGAGCCAAACATGACGTAAATTACATTGAAATCCCATCTCTACCCATTGCTGTTGGGGTACAACATTTTTGGAATTGTACTCTGTCATTGGGAACCAGCAGGTGTTGCAAGAATAAATCGCTAAATAAATAAATATAAAAATTTTACCTGAAACTATTGCGAAAGCTCTTAATTGGTGTTGAAACTTTAACTTGAACCGTGATGTTTGTAATTTTGAAGATTGTCTTGATATCGACAAAGTACGGAGGTGAATGACCGGCTCGTCTCCCTCCCTTCAGAGGTGCAAGTACACGCGGAAATTAATGAAAAATTAATGTGCAAGGTTTCTGAACTCAAAGAAAAAGTATTTTGATTTCAATCAGTCTCACTTCAACATCTGATACGTGACGGATGAGGGACCACGCTGGATACACCTACAAGATCGTGGAGATCCTGTGGGAGCGGGCCAGCACCTTGCAGACTTTAGTCATGGGATTCTGTAAGTGTTATTCAAGTATTAAACAGACCCAGTGGAGGAGCCTTTATAATATAGATGTGGCGGATTTATATGATGTATGATTAACTTCATTATCAAGGACGTCTCGATTCGCGTCATAATATCATAGCTTTTTAATTAAGTTTATTTTTTATCTCTGTTCACATATAGTACATTTAGAATTTCAATATAAACGAGACCCTCCAGAGTAATTTGCTGTTTGCGAACGGGATGCAGTTGACAATAACATTTTTAAACATTTCTTATATATATAGCTGCGCTACAAACCAAAAGGTCGCGGGTTCGATCCCCGATGAGGTCGTTGGAGGTTTTCAATTGGCCTAATCCTTCTGTTGGCACTATGGCCCCTGGGGAAGACTCAGCCTCTAACAGGAATGAGTACCAGGAGCAATCCTGAGGGTAAAGGCGGCCGGTGCGTAAGGCTGACAACCTTGCTACCTTCATGTGCCGAATATCCAAAATCTGGGAGCCTCAATCTCTTGCTGTGCATAGATATAAGTTGGTGTTAGTATGGATTAAGGTGCAGTGGATGTATATTTTGTGTACAGTTATGATTTTAAATTATTTAAACAACTTATACAGGAATCCTTCTACCAATGTTGAACTTGATTTAGTTAAGTATTTATGTTCAGTTCACAGATTTAATTAGCAACAACACTTCTCAAAACTACTTTCAGGAAGTTTGGATTGTCATAACTTATTATTGGAAACGTTTTGTCAGCCTGGACCTATCTCTGTTCTAGGGAACCACATTTACCGGCAATAGATTATTTGGTTTATAATTCAGTGTTTCACTTCCAGAGAAAAAAAAAAAAAACATTGTCATCAGTATATGAATATAAATTAACTTTCGCATTTTTTTTTTTTTGTTTAAAAGTAACAATTCATTTGTGTGAATACTGAAAAATTGAATGCTATAACTCGATTATATAAAAATAATTTTTGTTTCTTTATTTTATTTATTTATTTAATACCTTAATACTTATTGGCCCCTGTCCAGGATTCCTATCAGAGCACTCTATATGCACTGTACAATTTGCAACTTACTAATTTACAATTACATAGGTTATCTACATCTACAACTGACTCATCCCTTTCTTTCTTTCTTTCTTTCTTTCTTTCATTCTTTCTTTCTTTCATTCTTTCTTTCTTTATCGTAGTTTTACCTCTCCCTTTTAGGGACATTTAAGCCACCCAAGCCGCCCGGGCCTTACAGGGCTGCGACCTGTCGGGAGAGGGATTATCTTTGGATCACATACATACTTTTTTGACCAGACAAGGACATGGATGGTCTCCCCGGATGAGTGATCAGCCCAATGCCGGGGCCACCTCCGATACAACACGAACACATATGACGAGACACACCATTCACACACACTCTCACTCAGAACAAGGCGAGGATGGGGATGAAGATGATAATGACGGCAAGATGATATCCGGGGACCACAAGGGCCTAAAGTTGCCTGAATTTATCTCACAGATGAGGGAAAAACTCATAGGTTATCTACATTATTAATAACTTAATCTAAAGAATGTTTATAAAAAGAAAAAGAGAGAAAAGTTTAACAATTTAAGAAGAAAAACAAAATATTGATAACTAGATATATAAAAAGAATCCCTTACACAAGATGGAAGTTGTGGCACCGATTGTTTATTTCATCTTGATTAGTAAATTACGTGGAAGTACCACTGCCAATGAAGGCCATGCTAGAGAACCGTGGCCTCCTTCGATATTCTGTTAAAAAAGAAGCTAAAAACAATCGAGGTCAGAGCGTCAGAGGTCGAGGCAATCGTCTTACTTTTCTGTTAAATTACTATTATTATCAAGTTTTGTATGTGTTGTCTACTTGACTTAAATGGGTTAGGAACTAATTTTATTCGTAGAACGGCTTATCCAAGAACCAACTGACTCATTCCTACTGGACTAAATAAAATTACACTATACCCTTAGCAAGCAGGGATGGCGGTTGCGGCCAGGTAGGTTCCTTCACCCGCAAGCACCCTCACATTTACAAGGGCAGGGGATTAATACCGACCGTAATTTCCGCCCCATGAGTCACCTAGTCTACTTCAATCAGTGAATCTTAGATTTTTTTAATGTAATTTTATCTTAAAATGTTTGTTATATATCAATAAATATATAAATAAATATTTGGTTCTTTTCTTTCTTTTTCTTTTCTTAAAAAGTATTGTAGCCTACTTTAATTTTGAAATTTGTAATTTTTTTTTTTTTAAATTTGTGTATTTTTGTATTTGTATTTGTATTTGTACATAAGTTTGTAAATATACTTTAAATAAATAAAATTTAAAAAATAAAAAATTCTACACATGAAAAAATGACACCAAACAATGTATAATTTACTTTAATAGGAACATTTATAACAAATACATAAATAAAAATTACGAGAAAATTGCTTTCAAGTCCTATGTTCCTATTAAAGTAAATTATACATTGTTTGGTGTCATTTTTCTTGTAATTATGTGTAGAATTGATAATTCTACCCTTGTAAATATGAGGGTGCTTGCGGGTGAAGGAACCTACCTGGCCTCAACCGCCATCCCTGCTTGCTAAGGTTATAGTTATCGTAAGGAGATTACTTGATTTCTATCTGTTCATTAATTTTCAGACACACTACGCTTGAGACTCTGTAAATTAAATTTGTATGTAAACAAATGAAATCACTACTAGTCGGATGTCATATTATTCAATTTCCATTAGCGCATTAGCGTATTAGGGTTGTAGTTTAACAATTACATTCAATTTACAACAGATTGAACATTATGATTGAAGCTTATTAAAGATGCGGTGTATGAATGTGAGAAAATTATAATAACAACATTGTTTTTTAAATATATGAAACAGAGGTTTTGCCAGGTCATTGTCACAAAAATTCAGATGATATTGGAGGGTATATCTTGATCTTCCAAAGTCATGACAGTCAAAAAGCAAGTGCTGCACTGTTTGAGAGGAGCCACAGAAGCATAAGTAACCATCTGGAACATTGATGTTAAATCGCTCGAAATATGATTTAAATTTTCCATGGCCAGATTGGAATTGTGTAAGCACAAAGTTCTGCATGATCATTTTGCACACTGGAGTCAGTGCTGGATCTCAGGAAAGAATATTTCTCTCGTTACGGGTCGGACGTCATAGGTAACCTATTCGATCCACGTGAAGCCAAGCGGATGCACGCGAATAATGGAAATAGACCTTCGCATAAATGCGCTGCCATTGAGAATACATTTCATAGCTATGTTTATTAGAATTTGACCAAGAATAGGAATTACAAGGTCTTCCATTCTACTTCTTACATTACTAACGTAAAGTACGTACTAACGTAATGTAAGAAGTACGCCCCCAAAAGTACCTTATTGAATCTGGAAATAGAAGTAATACTCATGCAATTTATCAATAAAACAAAAATAGGACTCACATGTCTAATGCAGTTTTTTGTGTGAAATGAAGAGTTAGTCTATAGAAGATAGTTGTGCACCGTAAAAATAGTTGAAGTAAACAGTAGGAATAATCTACTTAACACAGCTTTAATGGGTACCGGTTGTTCATCCTGGCACAATGTTCAGTTTTCCATACTTAGTAACGCATTATAGATTTTCGTTGCGGACTTACGACTTCTATTATTCATACCGGTAATAATATGTGAGAATTTTCTTGAGGCGGGTTGTAGAAAATATTGATCGAGAAGAACTTGAACCTCCTTCTGTTGTTCAACCCTTATACAATCCTTGTATGATCTTCTTATCTTTATTATCCCTTTTGGCGTAGGCCTGCATGTTTGTAGAGACGACCGGTAGGATCAAGGATATATCCAATATTATAATCAGGGCCCGGATTCTAATGACATGTCATCTTTTTATTGATGCTGCATAGACATTGCCAACATGTGGATAAATCCTAATCATGGCCTCTAGATTATAGAAATGCATTTTTATTAGGTCATTTTTGCCATTTTATGCCCTTTTATATTTTTAGGGCAATTTATTTCAATTTTAGGTCATTATTTTGTCATTTTCGTGTCATTTGCTTCCTTACTCAGTCATTTTCATGTATTTACATTGAGTGTATTAACTTTGATGCTGTCTTTGAAGTCTTGTTTGTTTAATGCAAGAAGGAAAAATTCGGCGTTAAAGTGTTGACATGTCTCATTCGGAAGTGAGAATCAAAGAAACGCCAAAATTTTGTATTATATTAAGTTACTATTGTTATTAGATTGACTTGCCACCAGAGTCTGCCACCTGCTTGGATTTGAGAGTGCAAACTACTGTTTACCCTCAATAAACAACAATATAATCCGGCACACCACAAAAGGAAATGCCGAATTTTGACTCACCAGTGCCTCAGTGCTAGTATAAATTTCCGTGAGAAAAAAACATTCACAACATTACAGTTATTTACAGTTTTTACAATTATGTACAAACTAGTCTATAACTTTGTGTGTACGATAATAATTTTTTATTAATGAAATATCAGTTTTTAGATCATTTTCTTTAAAATTTAGGGTCATTTTATAGGTCATTTTTTCAAACAATTTTAGGTCATTTTTTCAAACAATTTTAGGTCATGAGAAACCGGGCCCTGATTATAATTAATTATATTTTTCCATAGGTTCTCTGCAGAATTTCTCCGCAAAACGATCTCTCATCGCAGGAGCCTGTATCATCGTCATCGGTATTGTTTTAGGGTGGTATGCCTTCCCTCAACTCATTCGCTGGCAGATTGCATCGGTAAGTTGTTCAAATAGACTGATGTGTTCTTAATAGGAGGTGAGGTTCACGAGAGAAAATAGGCCTACATCTTTATTCTGAGTAATGTAGGACGGATTTCAAATTTAAATTTTTTAAGACACTTTATAACAGATGATGATGTGGAGAAAATTCACTTCTGTCAGTTTATTACATTATGAGTCATTAAAAAAATTAATATTGAAAAATGTGCTTATTTCCAAATGAAACTTGTCACACAAATTTTCATTAAAATTTCTGATTTTTTTAGTAGATATTTAGAAAAATATCACACAAAAGTTTTGCTGAATCTTTACTAATCTTTATCTTTTACTAATGGACAAAATTAATAATTTTCAATAAGTGCCACAAATTTAAAAAAAAAAAAGTTCATGGTCACCACAGATATTTATTTTACATTGAAAAACTATTGACATAATAAAAATACCCATGCGCTATTTTCTTAGTTATAATGTGTAGAAACATTTCAGATTATTTGCGTTATATCTGTTGAACAGTTTTGACTATATACAAACATAGGCGTAACCAGGCCGACCATATGGGGGGGTTATAACATCCGCGGGGTCTGGGGGTATGGAATACCCCCCAGCAGGGTGAGGGGGGTCCGGGGTCCAAAAAGGAATATTTTAAAAATTAAGACGCAAAATAACGAATTTTAAGCTTCTGGGGGTTCCCCCCCGGAAAATTTTAAAAATTATGACGCAAAATAACGAGTTTTCAGCTTCCGGGGTCCTACCCCGGAAAATTTTAAAAATTAAGACGCAATATAACGATTTTTAAGCTTCCCACGCTTTATACTTATATTAAGTAAATTATGGGCAGACTTAAAAAAATTATAAAATTTTCCTTTTTTTAATCAATGGGGGGGGGGTTGAACCCCCCCTCGGTACGCCTATGTATACAAATAAGTATAACTAAAAGTATGGGAAAATGAATAAACCTTAACATGATATTTAAATGAAAAATGTGTACATACAGCCTCATCAGAAGTAGCCTACCCAGTCTTACAACAGATGATTCCATTTATTAAACAAACTTTATATTACTTTTCTTTATAAGCGATAATCTTCTGAAGGCAGTTTAATTTTGTCAAAAATATTTATTTTCATCAATAAGATAAACAATTAACGAATGTAGCATTTTAGAGTAGTGTAATTAGGGAGACTTAAAAGTGCCCGAGGGCATCGAAACTTAGTCAACGTGTAGGCCTACATTAAAATACATAGGCCTAGTACTTTTTAATGTGTACGAAAAAGGGATAATAATAATAATCTTGACGAAAAATCGTTAATTACCCTACTGATTTGGGATATTTTTATGGACCCGCGTTGGACTGAACCTGAATAAATAATATAATTTTTCATGCATCAAATTTGTTCAGGAAAGCATAGTAATCTATAATTTAAGCCATCTGTTATCTTTATTCCGGGTTCGATTCCCGGTACCTCCTCGGATTTTTCTGAGGTAGGGAGGTCTGGTAGGGGTGCACTCAGCCTCGTGATTCCAATTGAGTAGCTACTTGATAGAGAAGTAGCGGCTCCGGTCAAGAAAACCACCAATAACGACCGTGGGTGTCGGCATGCTGATCACATGCCCCCCAATCCTGCCATCTGCCTACGGGAGATGGTAGGCCAAGACCCTCCAGGGATGTAGCGACCCGGAGTTTAGTTTAGTTTTAGTTATCTTTATTGTTATAATATCATCACTTATAGCTGATTTTGCATGCTTTAATGGATATAGGTCATACTATAATGTGCTTAGGATGTTTTGATTAACCAGTAGGCTTCTCTAATAACACGGCCCAACAAAAATAACTTTTTGTTTGGTGTCTCAGATGTTTTACCGGGTTTTGGCTATACTTGGTGTGCTTATTCCAAATATGTAAACAGTTTTTCTCTACCAGCTCTACTTTTATCGAGGGAGGGGGTTTATTCGTGAACTCTTAGGCTAGCAAAACAAAATCTTGCTTGATAATATAGCTAGTGAAGGTTCTTGATCATACTTTAGACAAGTAGGACGAAAACTGAACGAAGTACAGAAAAACTAAAAGCTGGATCATTTTTTGGCCCTCAAATTGACAGCTCATAAGTCATAAACGACCGTACAGTATGTGATATCTTTTTTTAACCCCACATTATATTGTTATTGTAATGTTAATGTAATGCTAGTGTGTTGCTTTTTCATCACATGATTTAGAAGCTACAAATAGGCACGGTTTTTTATTGATATCAAATGTAAAATGGGATAATGTGCATAATGGTAATACCATATCTCAAAAACTAAAGCTGATAGGGCAAAACATTTGGCATCAGCGACCAAAATATACCCAAGAATAGCTATAAATTCTAAGGCACCAAAATGGCTGTTGGTCTGTGTAATTCATTTGCGAGTTCTATTGTGATGTCTTTCTGACTAATATATATAAAAGATTATAACACTGGATGGCTTAGAGGTGATGAGTTATAAGAAGTAAACATGCAAACCTGCTTTTCTTTTGCCAATGACGAAAAAAATAGTCAAATTAAGATTTCAATGAGAAAATGTTTTCTTTATCGGTGTGTATAATGTACTGAGTAATGTACAGAGGCGCAGACTTATATGGGCCCATGGGGCTGAAGCCCACCCAATATATGCCGTAGGCCTATTTTGTTAAATTATTTATTACCAATACTAAAATACGTTTCGTTGATGAATCACTGTAAAGCGAAAATCAGGCTATTCTTGACACACATAGTACTATATCCTCTTATTGTTTGAAGTCGTTTCTTAGTTCATTACATTTTTACGTCTTAACCTGTTAAATCAGTTTCCACATCCACCGCCTTATTTTTATGCGTTCAGGAAACTTTTAATCACATTGCTGTTCAAAATATGCGTAGTAGAGTGCGGAAAAGTTAAATTCAGAATTTAGATTATGCTTGTGGTTATGACAAGAGTGTGAGTACAAGACAATTATTACAAACTTTGTCATCAGAAACAATGAAATCATTTCATTTAGGCCTACATTTCTATATTTAACCATAGTCATATCAATGTTATATAAGTTAAGTGAACCAAGGGGCAGCAGTATGCAAATTTTTAAATCTCTGAGCCCACCCAACGTTTTTCAAAAGTTTGGCGCCACTGGTAATGTACACTGTTATGTAGGCTTTGGCTACGGTGAATCGGTCCTAAACTTGACCTTTATGCATTCCGGTTCTTTCTAATAAGATATTTATCAAATACGATACTGCACCTGTTCAAATTTTGTTAAATACCTTCAAACTCGTTTTAAGAAATGTTTTAATTATTCATTAAAAGGTTATTTTCTCTGCTCATTTACTAAATTTCCAAAGCCTGAATAATAAATTATCTTTTAATGAGTTTTTAGTCTACACGGAACTATCGATTCCTTCACTAATGAGAAATTACGGAGATGCCCTAATGTTCCCCATGCTTGATAGTAGGCCTACCTTGTAGGCTAGTTATACATTTATAACAACTCACATTTACTAATTTACGATAATCAGTACAGTATCTTGTCTTACATAATTTTCTTAGGGTTACGCACCGTTAATTTATTTGTCGCCATCCCATAATCAATGTTTTGTTTATTAAAAAAATAATAACTAATATACGTAATGAATTTAATTTTTTATTTATTATGTAACTTACATCATTTTAGGGTTTCAGGGCTTTAAAACATTCTATGGACAGTAAAAGTCTTCTTAATGTGTATTTCTCTCTTAGACATAGGCCTAGTATTATTTCCTATAGGCCTAATATACTGATTTGGGGCAGGGCAACGAACATAGATAGGGTGTTTGTTGAACAAAAGAAAATCTTAAGACTTATTTTTAACTTTGCACCAAGGGAGTCTTTAAGAATGGTTTTAAAAAAATAACAAGATTTTAACAGTAACTGGAATTTTAGTATACAAGGCTGCTTTATTTTATTTTGACAACCAAGATAAGTTCATCTTTAATTCAGAATTACATGAGCACAACACAAGGAGCAAAGACGTTTTACATATTTTTAAATATCGAACTTTTAGATACACTAAATCGCCAGTTTACATTGTTTGTCAAGTTATAAATAACTTACCAGCTAGTATTTTAAATGTGAAAAATCCCAGGTGTTTTAAATTTAAACTGAAAGAGTATTTGTATGAGAAGACATTTTATTCTTCTAAGGATATTTTACACAAATGATTTTTGCAGTTACTGTAACCTTATTTGTTCTAAATATTACAATGTATAGCTACAGATGTAAAAATTATTATTATGATTATTATTATTATTATTATTATTATTATTATTATTATTATTATGATGGGAATTTCGTTGTTCGAGATTATTTTGATACTGATTATTCCTCATATATTATTAAAACGTCATTGTAATCTAAGTTAACGGTTTCCTTTGCAGAGTATCAATCTGAAGAAAGGGGGTGATCTCAGGGGCATGTGGTCAGATTTCCCTGACCCAGTAGGATTCAAAGTCTACTTCTTCAATGTGACAAACCCTCTGGAAATACAAAGAGGAGCTAAACCGGCTCTGATGGAAGTGGGTCCTTATGTGTACGAGTAAGTGATAGCTACACCCGGATTTTTAGATTTTTCAAACCCTGTTTTAGTTTTCTTAACATATTAAAATGGTTTTATTTTAGTTTTTTACCATTTTCAGAAGATTTTTTTTTTAGTTTCACATTAATAAGTACATTAAACACATTGAAAAAAATACATTCATTCATTTTATTTTTACTTAAATTTGCGTGGATCTGAACAAAAAACAAACAAACAAACAAAGAAACAAAAAACAAACAAACAAAAAACTTTAGAAACTTTTTGCTTAGTTTTACAACATTGCCTGTCATTTCCAACTCAAACTAAAAAAGAACGTTTATCAATTAATCAATATTTAAAATACTTAACTTGCAGCATCTTACTGCAGCAAACACTGTGAATAAACAGCTGCTAGTGTAAGCTTCTTAAAAATGTCCTTAATATGTTTCCAAAGAAACCGGGGATTTCGGTTCAGTTAAGAGTTCCTTTACCGGGACAATTGGGTTACAAAGTGACAAAATTACAAAAAGCATTGCTATATTTCATCATACGAAATAATATACTGGCAACAATGAGCAAGATGCAAAATGTAGGCAGATATTTAAAAATGTAATTTTAGTACAGCAATAATAATTAGATTAATTATTATAATTATAATTTTTTTGTGTTTTACTTGAAAAGCAATTTTGGCTATTCCTAGTTTCTAACGACTTAATTAGCCATTTTTTAATGTTATAAGATTGGACTATGTAACTCTGTAAATGGATTACTAGGGGCGGATTTCTATGACGTGTCATATTTTTCCCCTTTGCATTATTTCAGGTTTCCGACTAATTTAAACCCGATTCCAAGCATCCTGGTGAAAGTGGAACGGCTTTTATTGTGCATGTAACTGCATATTTAGGAAATTTTAAACTATTGTAGCATATTTAGTATGAATTTGCATATTTAGGTCATATTTTTGGCATATTTGTGTGCATATTAAAGAAATTTTGTTGTTTCATGTCATATTTTGTAAATTTTGCATTATAATGATACTTTTTGAGAACTTACAGATATTTTAAATAAATAACACTATATTTTAATAAAATGTATTGTAATGAAACTTAGAAAAGACGGTGGTTCAACCAGAGGTGACATATGGAAGCGAAACTCTTTTTAAAATCACCCAGAAAAATAGAATAGACAAAATCCTGAAAGTAGAGAGAAGAATAGCTAGAACATGCATAAATAAAAAATACCAAAAAGATGGACAGTGGCGGATAATACCAAATGAAATGGTGTACAGAGAACTAGAACCTATCACAGATACTATACGGAAGAAAAGGATCTCTTTTTTTGGTCACATTATGAGGACACCAGAAACTCGACTGACAAGAAAAATTATAGAGAAACTCTGGAATATGAAGCAACAAGTAGGATTGATTACAGAAATTAGAGAGGATATGACAGAATTAGAAATAACTTTGGATGACTTGAAAAACAAAACAGGAAATTCAAGGAAACTTAAGAATATTAAAATAAGATTTAAGCCAAAAATAGACAGACGCCAGACAATAAAGAGGGTATTTACAGATGAAGAGCGACAGAGAAGATCGGAACGCATGAAAAACTACTGGGCAAATCGGAAAGGAAGACCGAGAAATGATTGACTGAAGTGGTCCAATGAGGCCGTAAAAGCAGAAGAAGAAGAAGAAACTTAGAAAAATGTATACAACGTGTAAGTGGTAAAGTCATATTTTAAAATGTTATTGGTCATATTTAAATGTTTTTAGATCATAAATGCATGCATATATCCTATTTTTTAGGTCATAGAAATCCGCCCCCTAATAATTACATTACAATATCACAGGAACAAAATAGTTTAAAACCTAAGAATCCGGCCCCTAGTGATAGCCTTTCCAACAGCTGCTGACGTATAAATTTGTAATTTAAAAATATTGTGTAAACGCAGAGATATAAGATTAATAGACTGCTCTTTTATTTGAAATGCGAGGATTTTTTCTTCTTGTTGTGATTGTCATTCATGGATACCAGCTCTTCTACCAAAATTGTCCTCATTGATTCTAAGCTTTGAGCTCACTGATGATTTCTCTTGATGATTGCTTATAAATTATAAATAGTTCTGCTATGCTAAAGTATTTTGCCGTTTTGCCTAATCTTGGTTAGCACTAGTACAGGGACAGTCAATCTGTGCCAGTGTTCTTGAAAATTCTCAAGACAGAATGAGTCTGTATAGGGCAAGACCGGGTGACGCGCCGCACCGGGATAGTTGCCGCACCCCCTCTAACTCGGACATTTGATGCTAGATACCGCTAGTTGTCGTGAAACCATCTCCAGTTCCCTCGTTAAAGTAATTGGATCGCATGTGTTCATTGTTTGTGGTGTTTATGTCATTGTTATAGCGGTATTTATCAGGTAAGTGCACTAGTTTCACTGCGAAACTTTTTTGGACGCATTACTTTATTCTTTCCTGATCTGTATTTGCTCCATTTTTTCTGCATTTAATACTTTTAATAGACTATTTAGAGGTTGTAAAGATATTGTGAGTGAAGTTTGCCATAATAACAATAACAATAAGCTCTACAGATGAGTGCGGCGCGTGACCCGGAGTTTTGGGTCACATGCCGCATAGCTTTCAAGGGTGACACGCCGCACAATGTCTTGCAGTATAATTACCCCCCAAAATTATTTTTTCTGCTCTTTTCAACAATAAACATGTCAACTCGGTATAGGGGAAGGGAAGGAGCAAAACATCGTGGCCTATGGAGTGACAATGACCTACAAGAAGCTGTTCGGCGAATTAAGGCATGGGAAATTTCCATTCGGGAAGCCGAACGTTGCTATCTTATGCCAGAGAGGACTATTCGTAGGCGCATGGACACAGGAAATTGGGAAAACCCTCACTTGGGCCTGAAGGATTATTTGGTACAGAAAATGAAAAAAGGCTAGTCACCCATGTCCAGAGATTGTACAGACAGGTTCTCTTTTGTTTTATACGTGCCTTTGATGTAAATTTAGACTGTTATTATGAATGCGGCATGTCTCCCATATGTGCGGCATGGCACCCTGTAACGCGGCATCTCTCCCGCTTTGTCTTTCAATTTAATAATTGAGTTTACACATTTAATTATTATTTTATAAATATTTTAGTTGCTGAAATAAAGGGAGGGAAGATCATAGCTTGGAATCTCAAAAAGAGTTTTGAAAATATTCAATCCTGTTTTGAGGTAGACGAATTTCCACAAAAGTGCGGCGCGTCACCCTATCTTGCCCTAAAATATGTCTTACTCTCCTAACGAAAGATCTCTTAAGTTGTATATGTATATTCCTATATTTATATCACATTCACATGCTTGTCCTTACTTGCAGTGAATATAAGAAGAAAGCAGAGTTATTAGATCACGAGGACGACGACTCGGTGTCTTTCAACAACAGAGACACCTGGTACTTCAATCAAATGAAATCCTACCCTCTCACTGGTGACGAACTCATCACTATACCTCATCTACTCATCTTGGTAAATAGTCGTCTGTTATGAGATTTCCATTTCCATTTCCGTCTTGAATCCGTTTCTCCTTTTCATGCCTTAAAGTGCCTTGGGTTCTTCTTCTTTCCGTCTTTTTTTCACTTGTTTATTTTCAGAATCAATTTCACTAACATTAGTAATTTTTTGTTCACTTCTTCAATAAGTATGTATTCCTCCACAGAGATATCATCCATGTGAGAATAAATGAAAAACATAGTATAATCTATGATTTACGGGTTTGTATAATTGTTATTTTGAAATCCTGACAAATCGTCTATCAATAATAATAAAAGGAAGTGTTTGTCTGTCTGTCCGCGATGCCCAGCGAAATATACTGAACGCAGAGATCTGAAATTTCAAACGTAGATTGATTGAAGGGTGGGCGAATGCACCTCGAAGCCAGATTTTATTTTCACTTTCGTTCGCGAGTTATGAGTGAAAAACTGGCAGAAAACGTGATTTTTCGCTATCCAAGCACCAGATTACAGTAATACATTTCATTTGTCAAATCAGTTGTAGGTGTTAAAATCAGTATGAAGTCTTTTATACAGTAAAGCATGTTCAATTAAAATTATAGTTAGTCAAACATTAAAAACACTTTTTGCTCCACTTACATTATTTATGTAGAACCGGTTTCCAGGGAAGAAGCTCCCTCATCCTCAGCTGAGGATCAGTGGAGCAAAAAGTGTTTTTAATGTTTGACTAACTTTAATTTTAACAGTTGTAGATGGTTTTGCCTACTTTTGTCATGATTTGGAAATAAAAGAATCGTTTCATTTTGTAAGTCCACCCTGGTTGATTCATTTGTTTATAATGCCAAGGCCCGCAGACATATGAAATTTTCAACATAGTCGGAAGAGGGATAATATATATATAGGCTTAAATGGACAAAGATTGGTCGGTTTGGACGGAACGCACTATGCAGGAGTTTTCTGGGCCAGAGAACTCGAAACTGAGGTCGTTTTTCCCAGGCGACGCTTTCTAATCGTGGAATTCACTTCAAACCCGGATTTTTAGCTGTTTCATTAATTATATTAATCGTTTAGTATATGAATGTTTCGCGTGCAAGTGTTACTAAATACGAGTATAATGTTTTAATTATTTTGCTCTTAATTTTTTAGCTTCCAATTAATTATTGTGGACGAAGTCACGGGGATCTGCTAGTTATATATATATATATATATATATATATATATATATATATATATATATATATATATATATATATGTGTATATATATATATATATGTGTATATATATATATATATGTGTATATATATATATATATAATTTCTTCAGCGAGGTGTAGTGCGATTTTTATGAGCTAAAGGGCATAACCCGAGTGAAATTCACAGGGACATGCGTGATGTGTATGGGGAGACTGTATGGACCATAGGAATATCTCCAGGTAGTGTGCATTCTTCGAAGATGGCCGTGATAACCTTTCATTTGTTTGGTCCCATGAAGAAATACCTGCCCGGTAAACGCTTTGCGTCAGATGCAGAAGTGAAAACAGCAGTCCGCATATTTCTATACTCTAACCGAACGGACTTCTATGAACAGGGTATTTTGAAACTGGTATCACGAAGGGAGAAATGTGTTGAGAAACTTGGCGACTACATAGAAAAATAAACAAAAGATGTCCCTTCATGTGTGCATTTTTGTTGTTGTAATTGTACCTATTAAATTTTTTGTAAAAAAAAAAATATATACTTTTCGTCCCACCCTCGTAATAGCTCAATTGGTATTTGACTAATTGCAGGGAATGGTGTTATCCACAGAGAAGGACATGAAGCCTCTGCTTCCTGTGATTGGACGGGCAGTGCCATACATATTCGGCAAACCAGACACGGTGTTTCTCACCGCCACCGCCAAGCAGATCCTGTTTGAAGGTGTCCTGATAAACTGCACGCTTAAAGATTTCGCCGCCAAGGCCCTCTGTACTCTCGTAAAGACCCAGGGGAAAGACTTCGAAAAAGTTGGCAAGAGTGCTTTCAAATTTTCTTTCTTCGGCACTGTAAGTACTACAAGACGTCGGGGTCCTAAATGCATAGGCATAGGCATATATATATATATATATATATACATATATAACACGGGAATGATGGGAATGACAAAATGAACAAGAATAAGAAATAATTTAACACTTAAAGTAATAAACAGTAGACTAAAGAAGATTTATATGTGTATATATAGGTTACTGGTTTTATACTAAATACTGATTTTATACTAAATAGTTAACAGTATATATATAATACATACCTATATACATAGGCCTACACACAGTATGTCTCATAATTAATAGCGCAAACCGAAACGGTTGTGTGTGTAGATGTGTCAAAAATCGAAACAAGAAGACATATGTAAGTTTACGGGTTTTATATTGAATATTTAATAGAATTGTTAAATATTTTAATGTATGATTTAGAATTATTCTGGTTAAGATATAGAACCATTATAGTCGTGGTAAAAGAATTATAGTAATGAAATATTTAACAGAATTGTTAAATATGTTAATGTATAATTTAGAATTATTCCGGTTAAGTAATAGAACTGTATAGTCGTGGTAAAAAAATTATGGTTGTGAAGTTTTTGTTCTGTCATTTGATATCTAATGGTTCTATTTTTTTTTGTGCTGTACTAAAAGAGTTTATTTTCCAGAAAAATGGATCTCTCCAAGACAGACTTCGGCTAAAACGAGGCATCGATAACGTATTGGACCTCGGAAGAGTGGTAGAGTGGAGAGAACAGCCGAGAATGTCGGTATGGAGCGGTCCCAAGTGCAATGAGCTCATGGGAAGCGATGGGAGCATATTCCCACCGTTTCTTCAGGATGGAGAACCAGTGAAAGCCTTCGCACCTGATATCTGCAGGTATAGATTCCGCACAAAATCTGTGCCGATTGCCTAAGCCATTGCATTATGTTTTCGTGGGGACTGTAGCGTCGACTGGTCTGCTACCTATCTCTCTCGCACAACAATACCTCCCTTTCTATTTGTAAAGGCCAAGCTACCTCTCTCTCTCGCACAACAATACCTCCCTTTTCTATTTGTAAAGGCCAAGCTACCTCTCTCTCTCGCATAATAGCATGTCTCTCTCTAGCGAGTAACGGTGTCATCGGCACAGATTTCGTGCGAGATCTTTAGTAAATCTTGATTTCAATAAGATCACACATTTAATTTTTTTTCCAATATATCAACGGTTCTCAGCTTTGTTTCCAAGTGGGAAAGCTGGGTCATGTATAATCCCACTATGAGGTATGTTTCTTAACACTTGAGCCGTGCCCGAAAGCTTCATTTACGGCTGAAGTGAACTGTAAAATGGCCAAACAAATGACCAAATAATGACATTGAATTCTAGAAATGACCTAAAAGTAAAAAATGGGGGAAATTATCAAAAAACAATCCTAAAAATTACCATTTTTATAAACTAGGAGTCATGATCAGAATATCTGCACTAGTGGGCAACGTCTATTATGTACCTGTTAAAAGATGACATCTCATTAAAATTCGAGCTCTGGAAATAACTTATGCGCCTAGACGACCAATGATATTTTCAATATTCTCTTCAAGATTGACGGAGGACCATATTGATGGTGTGCATTGAAGCGTCCTATCAATATCGACGTATATACTGTAGATGGAAAATTATATTTTATATCAATACTGAAGAACCTTCTGAATGTCTAGGAGATTTTTTGTCAATATTACCTTCAGTATCAGTTGTTTGTGGGACCACGAAGTGATTTTTAGGTAGATTTCGAAGAAGAATCTACCTATTGCAATGGATACCATGTCATGATTTTCGAAAAATTCTTTCATATCTTTACGTTTCATGCTTCCCTAAGTACGAAACCACCGCCCGTTAAAAAAAAATTGTGATATTTATATATATATTTATTTATATCTTTACACGATATCGGCCGTAATTTTGAAGATATTTGAACCAAATTTTATTATGTTATTTCTAGGCCCAATAGTTCGGACAAGTTCGTTAATGAGCAAAATTGGTCCAAGGAGGTGGTCGGGGGAGGGGGTTGAAATTTTAAAACATTTATATCTCGGCCCCTATGAAGTATAGAGGGAAACTTTGTTTGAATAAATTAGAGTACTCCCTATGGAGTTCACAGTGACACCAACGATTCGGGAGTGGGGGTGGGGGGATGGAAATTCGAAATTTTTGAAACCACGTCTTGTGGGGTATCATTGAAAAGCTCTTGATGAGTACTCTACAAATCAATAATTAGTTTCTCGATAGGTCTCATTTAAGGCGAGATTTTAATGTTTGAAAAAGTGCTCTTTCCTCTTTTTTGCAATTATTATTGGGGGTTTGTCATGCCAAGGCTAAAGAAGACGAGTGCTATGCAGCGACAGTAAATTAAACCAAAAGCACTTTGAAATCTACCTCAGCCTGTAGGCTTGCCTAAAGGGATTTTTTTTGTAATCACCCGGTTCTGTAGAACGCAAAAAATTAAGCAAATGTTCGTATGTAAAGCGGTTCTCAGCTTGTACCACTCTTTGGACCAGCGTCTGTTTCTCTCTTTGATTTGTCTTTTTCTCACAGTCTAAGAGGCAATTCTAGAAAATCCAAATCCAAACTGGAAGACATTTTAAAATTAAAATAAAAAAAAAAAGCCTCGACCATACGGCAGGAAGATTTTTGCCAGAAAGAATATTGGTGAGAGTATTGATGCCTTTTGAAGCATATTGATGCGCGCTTCAATATAGAGAGTCAATATCGAAGAGAATATTGACAATGTTATTGATAATTTAGCAGGCCCTTCTCTTAAGCCGTGCCCGAAAGCTTCATTTTTGGGTGAAGTAAACTAGACTTTTGATTAAATAAATCAGGTAAACCTATAATACGAAGTGCTGGATGGAAATGGTATTAATCGCGTAACAGCAGAACAGAACCGTCAGTTATTCGGCTTAGAGGTGGTTTTACTGATTTTTCATTTATACGGCTGTTTAATTGTTGCGTACTGTTTCCGATTTATTTCACGCACGAAGAGTTTTCGATTTGTTAGGCCTATATTACGACGTACGGTACTGTGTGATTGTTACTGATCCGTCAGTTGAATTTATTATTATTGCTATTATTATTATTATTAATAATTGCACGCAGCAGGTGTTTAAGTTTCTTTACCTTGTCCATTCTTTTATTATTTCAGTAGGAAGCTGTATTATTTTTCTATAGCTTAGTGACTATGATTTTTCCTGCGGTATCAATGTTTCATATTCATCAAAAATGTAATATGGTCATTATTTTGTTCCTCTCTCCAATTAACTTATTAAAAATCCTTGCTTTTAATATGCGGTGTATTATATCCTCTAAGAAAATTATATTTCCTTTATAGAATTTTATACAAAATTAAATCTTGAGGAAATAATGGAACCAGCAGGTAGAAAGTGCTGAAAGAAATAGCAGAATATTTACACTGTGTAATATCCTGCCGCCATTCTTCTCCTCTTTCCTCCGTTTAAAATATTAATTTTCTTCCACATAATACCACTTTTTCTCTGCATAATTTAATATCCCTGATGAAAACGTATTTAAGCTCTCTCACAATGTACTGCTATTCGCCTTAAGCCTTTATAAGAAGATTTTGAACTTAATAATGCAAAAAACTACTTTAGCTTGTATCAGGATAGAATGGCGGTGGCAAGTAAAGGAAGCATAATTATCTGTTAACGTATTGGTTGTGGAGATGGAACAATCATGTTTAAACATTTGTTTACAAGGCTAATTGCATTTGATGCTTACCAATGAGTAAGTTATTGCGTCTACTTGATTAAATTAATTATTTGTAAAACAACGACCATAACTTGGTTCAATCTCAGTGGAACAAAGACGAAATTTAAATAACTGAATTTCAAGGGCGACCATTTAACAGGTAAATATTTGTTGATACACACATTGTTTCAAGATGTACGAGGGCCGTCCGTAAAGTAAGCTTCCCTGGGGCCGTTTACAGAAACAAAACACAATTTCTTGAAAATGTTTATTGCAGCCGATACAGCAAGTGTTCAGCTATTTTTCAACATATTCGCCACCGGAATTGGGACATTTTTCATTCCGTGGGACCACCGTTTGAATACCTGTGTCGGAGAAGAATGCCGCCTGGGATTTGAACCTTTGTGTGGCAACCATGTCCGCCTCTTTTTCATTCTGTGTCATTTCTTGAGGTGTAGGAAAAATGGAAATCAATGAAAGCGAGATCCGGGCTGTAGGGTGGATTTTTAACAACTCCCAGCAAGTCTCCTGCAGAAGTTCGACTGAGATATACAGTGAACGCCGGTTAATGTAATCGGGGATAATGTTATCAATCGGGTAATGTTACCACTTTTATAAAATCCCGAATGGATTAATACTGATGCAATGAAAACTTAAACGTAGATAACAACCAATCACAAACGAGAACGTGAACAGCTGATAAAATGGCTGCAGGAGACGAAAATACTTTCATGTTTCTATTAAACATGTGAAGGACATAAAAAAATTTAAATCATACAAGCGTATGCAGACATATAAAAATTAACAGAATATTATATGGGCTGTACTTCATTTCTTGGGGAACTGGGTTCATATATTTTCCTTCAATGCCGCAACTTTATATAATGGATGCCATTTACCATAATGATGAGTTTCTCATTCATAGACGCCATCTCTTGGCTACTTCCACTTCCGTCTCCTGTTCTGTTCTCTGATTGGTTGTATCGTTATTTTTCGCATAAACGTAACGCAGAAGCTTGGTGTTTGCAAGGTTGTACGTTACGTTTAATTTTAAGTTTAAGTTTCACGTTTACGTGATGCATTGTGAATGGTCACATTGAAAAACATGGCCCCCAAACTTTTAAGTTTACGTTACGTTTACGGTTAATTTTCTATCTGAATGGCCCATTACTCATCTTCGTTCATCTTTTGCGCAACACGATAATGGAACTCTCTGCCCGTGAATGTCAGGGACTGTCAAAATCCCAGAGAATTCAAACAAAAACTGTTTGAATACCTAACTCACTCACCTGATGGTCTTATCTCTACCGGGTTAAATAAATAATTAAATTAAGGGAGGACCGAAGTGTTGAGAGTGATTTTCCAAACTATTTGGACTAGAAACTTGAAATTTTGTACACTCAATTTAAATATAAACAGATTTTTAAGTTTCAAATTTCATTTTGATATCTCAATTTGTTTTTGAGATATGATTAAATTAATTGATTTTTTAAAATCAAAATTGAAATCTATCTCCTCCGACAGATATTAAAAAATGGATCTGAATTGTTTATGTGAAATTCTATGATGCTTGCTTAACAAATTCAATGATTCAGATTTTTTATATTATTTATAATTTTTGTTTAAAAAAATATTTTACCCAGAGAAACAAAAAGTTGATAAAAAAATGATATATTTTTATGTAAAATATTACTTAAAAAAACTAAGACCCATACCAAAAATCTGATTAGATACTTTATTAAACACATCACAAAGTACACTGTAAAAAAATTTCATTGCTGTATCTATATTTTTATGGGAGAAGATGGATTTTGAATGTGGCAAATTAACATGAAAACTGAAACTGAGGAAACAAGCTATTAAAGTCTACATGCACTCAGAGTAAAAAATAAGCATCTTTTGTACCTATAAATAAACCTTTATAATTACAAACTTTATAATTACACTGAACTATCACTGAATATATATGGACCCCTACACAACACTTATATTATATATTTTACACCTAAATACACTATATTACATACGACTAGGTAACAAAGGATAGTACGAGGATTACGTGCAGTACTTTAAAAATGGCGTCAGAAACACCTGTTCCATGCGCCCAAATGGCATAAAATTTTGCACAGATATACTTTAGAGTATGCTTGATTTCTTTACACTAAAATCCCAAAATCGCATTTTTTTTTACCAAAATAGCAAAATCAAAATTGTGTCCTCCCTTAAAACCCAAGCAGATTGCAACAAAACCTAATTCAAAGCTTCTTGCAGATCGCTGGAAGCAGGCTACAAGGGAAAGACCATATACAAGGGAGTAGAGGGCAATGTTTACTCTGCTGACTTCGGAGATGCGTCCAATGATCCTGAATTGAAATGTTTCTGCACTACACCTAAGACCTGTCTCAAGCGGGGCCTACACGACCTACAACGCTGCACAGGTAACTTATGTTGAAAAATGTATATTGGCTATAACTCAAAATCTTTGTTATAACTAGACCTGGGATTTTAAGGCAAATGCCTATTTTGTTCCTTAACATGAAAATGTTTATACTCGTATATGTTGACGTTTCATGATAAATCCAGTGCCGAATTTAAGCCAAGGTAGACTAGGCAGCTGCCTAGGGCGGCTTTTAAGCCGTTACTGTTTTTTAATATATTAAACATTTTATTCATAACTCTTCAAAATAGGAACATTGAAATAGAAATGAGTAACATTGACAACAATACACACCTGTTTATTTATTTATTTACTTATTTATTTATTATATATTATTATTATTATTACTATTATTATTAGCCTACTATTTCAGTTACAATAATGCTTATGGCATGTTACTTTGTGGCACGTTCATGTGGAAATAGGGGGCGAAAATATTTTTCTCTGCCTAGGGACGCTTAAGTAGCTAAATACGCCCCTGGATAATTCACTTACATTTATAGAGTTTATAGTGCCCTAAAATGCCTATTTGGACCTTTGGAGCCAATTTTAACTCTTTTAGTCCCTAAAATGCCTATTTTGTACATTTAAAATAAAATTCAACTTCTGTAACTTTTAAAATCATTTAATGGACATCCCTGAATGAAGAGCAGAACAGCAGAGTTTTTCACAGAAGCTTGATTTTTCCAAACAGTTGTCGCCAAAGGAATGTAAACTGACGGGGGAGGATTAGCTCAAAACAAGTAGCAGGTGTATAATAAGAAGGGACATACTGTGTCAATTTTTCATATAATCCAAAACTGTTTTTGATAAATATATTTTTAATTCTGACTTAATTTTGCAATTATTTCTGTTAAGAATAGGTATATCACGTTTCTTACAATAAAAAAAGATCACGTTACAGTTTAAGAGCATATTGTAGTATTTTAAAGTCTATTTCCTGCCTATTTACATATTTTTAAAGCATATTTTAAGGGCCTATTTTCTCTTTTAAAAGCTTATTTACTTGTTTTAGAAGCCTATTTTAGGTGCCTAAAACTGATTTGTTAGAGCCTAAAATCCAAGGTCTAGTTATAACCGGGGAAGATGAGTCAAGAATCACGGCCTTAGAACGCGCATTAGCACTATGAGTTTGTTGAGTGTTTGGGGCCAGTCTTCCAAACGAAACGTTTGCTTGTGAACTTAATTTTATTTTTATTTTATTTCAAAATTACATAAATACATAGATAATATATAAGGTTCTGAAACCCCGAAGGAGCAGTAGCTCGTGCTCGGGGGCAGTTCCATGCTTATATTTACATGTTTTACATTATTGAAATATAAAACCTAAAATTACCTTCAAATTAAATAGACAAAATAGTGGAAAAGACAAAAGCTGAGAGTAAAGGCATGACTCAATTGATATAAAAATAATTATAATAATGAAAAATAAATTATAGTAGTTTTAAAAGGGATAAAAATCTAAGTTATATGAGTTTTTTAATTTTAGATTTAAAGACTCCATAACTACGTTTGGCTAAAACCGGATGTATTGTGATTTTAGAATATATTTATTATACAGACCATAGGCGTAACCAGGCCGACCATATGGGGGGTTATAAAGGAATACCCCCCAGGGAGTCCTCCCCCGGAAAATTAAAAAAATTAAGATGCAAAATAACGAGTTTTAGGCTTCCGGGGATTCTTCCCCGGAAAATTAAAAAAATTAAGACGGAAAATAACGAGTTTTAAGCTTCCCACGCTTTATACTTGTATTAAGTAATTTATGGGCAGACTTCAAAAAATTATACAATTTTCCTTTTTTTATTCAATGGGGGGGGGTTCAAACCCCCAAACCCCCCCCCCTCGGTACGCCTATGATACAGACTAGGACCGAAACTAGATCTATGTGAGAGACCAGCAGAAGTGAAACATTTGGGTTCTACTAATGAACTGCTCCAGAATTTTAATTTTCTAATGAATTGAAGTCGGTTCATCCTTTTTGCAGCCGGCAGTAAATACACCATGAACGTTGTATTTTCTATCTACAGGAGCTCCACTCGTGGTATCGTTACCACATTTTTACCTAGCACATGAGGACTATCTCAATGGTGTAACAGGATTAAAACCTCAGAAGCATCTGCATGAAACTACACTGCACTTCGAACCGGTAAGTTAATTGAGTCTGATGCATAGGCCTATTATTATTGCTTTGATTATAGCGTAAATTTAATGAATTTTATCCACCTTATACCCTCAAAAAAACTTATGTAACTTATACCATCCAACTAATGTTTGAGGGTATAAGGTGGATAAAATTCATTAAATTTACGCTATAATATTCACCCTCAAAAGGAAAAATGAAATTTATTAATATTGCTTTGATTAATAGCAATGTATCAAGTATGCAAAATAACGCTTTAGCAGAGGAATCTAGTACTGCAGCCGAGGCCGAAATATTGGATGAATCCGCTAAAGCTTTTTCGTACTTGGTGCATACAATATTTTTAGTAAAAGCTCTGTAAATTACATGCATTGAAATAAAAATACCTTATAATAAATTATAAAAGGCATAGTCAGTCATTTGTTGACTCCATATTCTCTCAAACGCCTGAATCTTATGCTATGAACCAATACGAAATGCGGATGTAGATGATAGTGCTGGTTTCTTATGAGTAATATAGCTATGTAGGCCTAGGCATACATTTTTGTTATATTATTAAGTGTTTAAAAAATGGTAAAGTTTCTGATTAACATAGAGAAACAATGTTGCCTTATATATTTTGTTGTTTTATGGTAAAGTGTTTTGTTTCAAACCCTGTTACGGTTGTTATGACTGGTCACTGTCATCTGGGGTTTTCACTTGCAATGATGACTTTACCGGCCTACCGGTGTACTGAAAACTCATTTTACTTATGGTATTCTAAAAATGTAACATTCAGATAAACCATTCTAAAATTTTTAGATTGAGTTAGAAGTCCACGGTGTTCTTCGGGATAGACATTTCATCTATTTTAATGCACTTTTAATAACGTGATAATGTTATGAAAGATAAAGAATCTAGTGTTGGGATACAGCACGGTTCCTTTCAATATAATAACTTATAGTGCCGGATTAAAAAAGATTAGACAATTATCCTGCCGGTTGAATTATATGGATGTGAGACATGGTCTCTTCGGGAAGAACATAATCTGAGAGTATTAGAAAACAGGGTGCTTAGGAAAATAATCGGGCCTAAGAGAGATGAAAATGGATACTAGAGAAAACTGTATAACGACGAACTTCATAACCTGTACTCGTCACCGGATATAGTAAGGGTAATTAAATCACGGAGAATGAAATAGGGCGGACATGTTACGCGCATGGGGGAAGAAATATATCTCACAAATATTGACTGGGAGACCCAAAGGGAAAAGAGCCGTAGGCGGGATAGATTTAAGGGAAGTCGGATTTGCGAGGGATGGTTGGATGGAGTTAGCACACAATAGGGTTAAATGGCGGGCTCGGATAAGCGCGGCAATGAACTTTTGGGTTTCATAAAATAGATAATATTCCTTTAGATTGCTTCGGAATTGTCTATTGCCATTGAGGATTTACCATTGCGCCACACAGGGATTTGCTGGTTAATGGTGAAGTTGATTGCCATTGGCCGTTAATTTCTGTATGTTATTTTCTCTTTTCCTTTCTCGCACACTATTATTATTATTAATATTACGAATAATAATAAATTCTTAATAGCTTTATTATTTGTAATAATACCATCATTTCCAATGTTAAGAGATCAAATTCAATAACTACAGATTGAAAAGTAAATTTTCTCGAAAACAACGCTCATATACCTAAATCACTTTTCCACCCTGAGTCCTCCTACTGTAGTTATCCTTACATTTAAAGTAGCTAATGTTGTCCTCCAAACTGTTCTCTGTGAAGAATAACCACCAGTAAGGCGATCTGTGTGGGGCATTTTAGACCGTGAAATTAATGTTGTGCCCGTTCTGATACGCAGTTTGTTTATATCTGTAACAAAATCGGTGGAAAAGAAGTTGATGAAAAGATCTAAATAATATCAAACATGCAGAATAATGTACTATAGAAATATACTATAGGCATAATAATTATGTCAATTTGCTTTCTTTGCGGTTCGACACTGTTTCATATGTGCAAGTAACTGAGTCGCGAATTTAATGATTTAAATATTCTTATTTAATGTTTATATACACCGTGTCCGGGAAAGACCTGACGAAAAAGAAATAATTATATATCAGAAACTAATACAGTTACTACCTCAGTATTTTCACAGTTAGAAAGACAAACTCAAAAAGTTTTATTTTATAGCATCCCGTAATGCGCATGAGCAGGCACATTGTTGTTGCACGAGGAGAAACGAGAAAAAGCTTGTTCTGCGCAACGTGTATAGTCAGTCTCATTCTGAGAACTGGGAATGCAAGTTGTGCGTAGGCTACAACGTCGTTTCCAAACAGACAAAGGCCGAAACCCTCCCGCCCGAAACAGCATCCTTCATTGGCACAAGCAATTTCTGGAGATAGGTAATGTTGAGTCACAGCAGGGAAAGGCAAAGAAATCGCGCATAAACGACAATGACATTGAAAGGGCAAGGGCTGCTTTTGTAAGAAGCCCGAGGAAATCCATTCGTGAGGCAGCAAGACAACTGCAAATGCCAAAATCCACAGTCCATGGGAGAGAAGGACCTACACCATGGCCACCAAGGTCACCTGATATGACCCCACTGGATTTTTTTCTCTGGGGTTTTGTGAAAGACAAAGTGCACGCCTGTGACCGATAATGCAGATTTGCATGGCCGAATCTACGATGCAATAGCACTAGTCACGCCGGAGGTGCTTTCGCGTGTGTGGCACGAAATTGAGTATCGGGCCACAAATGGTGCTCACATAGAGGCTTATTAAAACTCATCGTGTTTCTCTTTGTTACCGTGAAAACATCACGTCAATAAATGCAATAGTTTCAGTTATGTAATTATTTCTTTTTCGTCAGGTCTTTCCCGGACATCTGTATATAGATGTGTTCCTAAAGCAAGTTTTTACAGTCACAAACTACGACGCCTGCGCACATTGTGAGTATGCTGAAAAAAAACATTGTACGCATACGTCATACGTCATACATATAATATTTAATTTATTGATTCTTCTAAGAAATAAGCCCTCATTTATAGGGATACAAAACAATTAATAAAATTATGATTAATAATTTAACAGAATGTGAACTGTTTCAGTTAACTGGTACCCCCTTGCTCGGTTTCAAGAGACTTCAGTTCAACATCAAGATCCATAAAGTGGCTGAGGTCAACCTGACCAGAAATTTGCCGGACGTGATATTCCCGATATTATGGGCTGATGAGGTAAGTTATGATATCATATTCACGACATTATAAATTAACCCTAGCTTTACCAAGGCTGGGCAAAAATTATCCAACTTTTTTTTTCAACTCTGTAAAAATTAATGACTGTCATGATTCCGAGCCTTTTATAAATGGGTGTACAGTTTGCATTTATGATTGAATAATGTTCTCTACATTGTTTATATATTATTTATCTACAGGGTGTTAATGAATAAACCAAAATATGTTACCTGTGTATAGAGGGGACATAGGCAAGCAACTTCTATTAGGATATTTTTGGTCTATGACTTATGACTATGGCATAAGCTACAGGGCAAAAGTCATAACAATTTGGTGAACAGAAGTCAATAATGAAGCGAAATAGGGTTAAAATTTTCATTAAATTGAGTTCATACCTTCTTAGTGATCAATAAATACCTGATTCTAAATCATTCATCAACAGTTATATCATAATTTAGTGTTTCCATAATCTTCAAAATTTACAGACTAACTACATGACTGGTCGCTACTGCATTAGTTATTTTATTCATAACTCCGGTGTTAACAACGAAGTTCCTTTGTTTCGCATTTTTTTAAATGTTAGAAGTCAGTGGCGGCCACACCCTGGGGGATTTTATGTTGTAACTTAACAGAAAAAATTGAATCCATAGAATAAAAATCTCTTAATAAAAGTTGCTTGTCTATCTCCCCTCTATACACAGATAAAATATTTCGGTGTCATTCATTAACACCCTGTATACTGATCTTGAAGTTTTTGTTTGCGTTGGATTATACTTTAATATATAGTATTATTCACGATGATAATGGCATGAATGCAAATAAATAAAAATAAATACAATTATTTGACGCCGAAGAAATATTTAAATGCCGAAAGTAACCTGATTAAGATCCTGTAAAGTAGTGCCACCTACGGTAAAATAGTTGAAGCAAGGACTTTCTGCAGCACTCCTCTCAAAATAAGTCGCACTAATAAAACTTTTTTACCGTCATTTCAGAAATATTAAATTTTTGCAGTTGCATCATTTGAGCTTTAAACACTCCCTTTAAAAATGTTGGAAAACGTTTTCAACGGAAATGAATGGAAAGTCCACTGTATAAAAAAAAAAGACAATTTTCCCCCAACAATGGTGTATGTCCCCCATTAAGGACGTATTTTATTTTTACAGGGACTGGAACTGGACGATAAATATGTGGCTCAACTCAAGTCGATATTTATGATTTTCACTGTGATAGACATCATCAAATGGACAATGGTTGTGATCGGCGGTATCATTGTGGGTTTCGGGTTCTACCTGCTAGTACAAAAAGCCACGATTAACGCAATGGTAGCACTAGGAAGAAACTCTCCAGAAGTCTCACCACTCGATCTTGAAACCCCTCCACGAAGAAGATACTAAGGGCCTGTTTTACCACCTCCCAACAATTCCTCCCGATACGAGACTTCCAGATAACTTAACTTAGCTTAAAGGCCCTGTTAACTTAAAAAATGCATTTTTAGGTGAAAGCTGGTTTAAAAAGAGGATATTTAGAGATTAGTTTGTGCGAAAACCCGAGCTTTCCATGTTTAACCGTTCGCCTGCAATCCAAGTACAGAAGTTCCGCCTATAGTGCAGTATGACGTCACCGCGCCAAGCCAGCACTGTGAGGAAGCATTGGAATGCCAGCCATATGTAGCCGACACATCAGTCTGTGTTTGCTAATTCATTGCTGGTGTCATAGTTGTAACGAGGGGGGGGGGGTTGGGGGTTCGAACCCCCCCCCCCCCCATTGATTTAAAAAAGGAAAATTGTATAATTTTTAAGTCTGCCCATAAATTACTAAATAAAAGTATAAAGCGTGGGAAGCTTAAAACTCGTTATTGTGCGTCTTAATTTTTAAAATTTTCCGGGGGAGGACCCCCGGAAGCTTAAAACTCGTTATTGTGCATCTTAATTTTTTAAATTTTCCGCGGGAGGATCCCCGGACCCCCAGACCCCGCGGATGTTATAACCCCCCATACAGTATGGTCGGCCTGGTTACGCCTATGGCTGGTGTCATCTCGTGTGTTGAAATTATTATAAATTTAAAGTTTCTCGTGTCATGTCTGGAATCAGGCCACATCAATTCGAGCCGAAATTATAAGGTCAGATGAAGAAAATACTGGGAATGCTGACCGTGTAAATAGTACTGATCAATGCAACTGTGGTGAATGTGTTTTTTCAGCGATTCATAATGAATGTTTCTGCTGTTCTGAAAGTGTTATGATAAGGGAAGTGCTGACTGCATTACATTCTCATAATTCCCTTCGTTCTGTTGTATTAAATAGGGACACATTGAACACTGCTAGGCCCCTTATGATGGTGAGAGCTGAATCCAATTTTGAAAGGGAACAGTTACGAGTAGCGAACAATAGGAACATGCGTTATGTAGCTTACAGACAATTCGTCTACTGGATTAATTCTTGGAAGCCCTTCGGAAAAGGCAATAGAAAAATCATACCTTCATGCATAGTTAAACAGATTAGGGACGAATACCCTGAGCCTAACAAAGAGTACAGACAATTTCAACCTGCTGACGGAAGAGATATTTCGTATTTTGATTAATTGAAATTTTAACCCTGAATCCACAACTACGGTGAGGTTAAAACATGTTATACAGAGTTTTTAAAGTTAACTCAATCTTCTTTTTACAGTACTAGGCTTATGTCTGTAAAATATTTACTTTGGTCATTTATTTTCATGCAAGTGAAAGAACAATTAAATCCTAGAAAAAAGTATTTAATTTAAATTTTGCTGTAAATAAGATCAAAGTTGTATACTAAATTTAAACTAATAATGAAATACCGGTACTGTAAATATATATCGAAAGTTACTACTGGACAAAGTTGTTACTGCGGTATCTTTAAAGTTATTGGAATCTCGAAAGAGAATCTCTCCAAAGCTTCCAGCGATTCAGGATGGGCCACTGGAGCGATACATCGTGGAACATCTTTAGCCAGGTAGGGATCTTCCACAAATTCAATGTTTGAATTATTCACGTAATGTAATACCCTGTTCACTATGTCATTACGCCACTCGTTACTTTTACTTTCATAAACTGAAACCATTACCCACTTTTTTTTGTTGGTTTTGAGTATTTCAGTTTTTCACTTGTAACGTTTCTGTTTACATTATAGTTATAATCTATAGTCGCCAACATCGATTGTAGTACCATTCCGTCGTAACTAAAGTGAATCTTTTTCGGCTTGTATTTTAGTGCTACATTATGATAAGACTCTAAATGTCCTGTATGACAATAGTTCTTTGCGTGCTTCAAATCTTCAATGAAATTCCTGTTTTTATAACAGATGACAGTAACATGTAATCGTTTGACTCCGGTCTGATCCATTCACTTGCTTCATCTTCAATAATTTTTTCATGTTCGCACTGATTAATTACGTTATTTCCAGTCCAGCTATGTACATTGGAAATATGAAATAACACCGATTGAAATTTTTAAACCAACACGGTTTGTCCCCTCCACAAGTCTGACATGACCACCATAGGTGGTTAACAATGCTGTCTTTCCAATAATAATAACTAGCATGTGCCCGCGGCTTCGCCCGCGATAAAAAAGAGCATAAAGTTAGAGCATAATAGGTAAATCATTATATTTATTAACACCTAAATCACGTGGACTACATGTCACGATTAGATAGCGTCGCCTGGTAAAAGCTATCTCAGATTCGAGTTCCTTGGCCCAGAAAATCCCTGTATAGTGAGTTTCGTCCAAATCGAACGATGTTTAACCATATTTAGGTCTATGTTGATTATCCCTCTTCCGTGTAGGTTGAAAAATTTCATATGTCTACGGGCCTTGACATTCTAAACAATGAATCGACCAGCGTGGGCTTACAACATTCTAACGATCGCGATGCTTTTATTACCACGGTATGACAAAAATAGCCAAAGCCAACTGCAATTGATTTGACATTGAAATGTATTACTGAAATCTGATGCTTCGACACCGCTAAAATCACGTTTTCTGCCAGTTTTTCACTCACAACTCGCGAACGAAAGCTAAAATTAAAAATCCGGCTTCGATGCGCATTCGCCCACCTTTCAGCCCATCTATGTTTAAAATTTCAGATCTCTGCGTTCAGTAGATTTCTCTGGGCATCGTGGACAGACAGACAAACACGTCCTTTTATTATTTTAAGATAGCAGGTGCCCGCGGCTTCGCCCGCGATAGTTATTTCAAAAATTAAAAATTAAGAGCATAATAGTTAAATCATTATATTAACACCTAAATCATGTGGACCACATATCACGATTAGATAGCGTCACCTGGTAAAAGCGACCTCAGATTCGAGTTCCTTGGCCCAGAAAACCCCTGTATAGTAAGTTTCGTCCAAATCGAACAACGTTTGACCATATTTAGGCTAATATTGATTACCCCTATAATAATAATAATAATAATAATAATAATAATAATAATAATAATAATAATAATAATAATAATAATAATAATAATAATAATAATAATCCTCTTCGGTGTAGGTTGAAAATTTCATATTATGTTTGCGTGCCTTGACATTAAAAACAAATGAATTGACCAGCGTGAGCTACTACATTCAAGAGATCGCGATGCTTTTATGTCGAAGGAATGACAAAAATAGCCAAAGCCTAGTGTAATTGATTTGTATTACTGAAAACTCATGCTTCGAAAACGCAATAAATGCACGTTTTTTGCTCATTATTCACTCATAACTCACGAACGAAAGCGAAAATTAAAATTCCGGCTTCGAGGTGCATTTTCCGACCCTTCAGTCCGCCTATGTATAAAATTTCAGATCTCTGCGTTGAGTAGATTTTGCTGGACATCGCGGACAGACAGACGGAGGACAGACAGACGGAGGACAGACAGACGGAGGACAGACAGACGGAGGACAGACACTTCCTTTTATTAATATAGATAATGGTGAATTTTTTCCCATCTCTTTGAGCTTTTTAGCAAGAGACTTAGACAGATGCCACACATCACACTACAGCAACGGCGCGCGGGCTGTGAACAGCTAGTGCTCTCTGACGTCACTCCGCTGGAAGGTCACATAAGTTTTTCTTGGATTTCGCGAGAACGAAGCATCGTAGAAACATGGGGTTTTCACTGCTGTATTTTACTAAACAAACTCTTTATTCTGAGAGTCACTTGATTTTAAGTTAACAGGGCCTTTAAGATAGCTTAGCTTAAGCTTCCAGATAGCTTAAGATATCTTAAAATACCACCATCTAACTGCTATTGAGAAGAACACAGTGAAATTTAGTAAAAGAGATCCTTAGCTTGTTGACAACTCGAAATTGTATGTGTACAATTAAATTACATAAGAAAAAACCGTTTTAAGTGCATTTCAGCTATTGCATGTAAGCCTAAAACGAAATTGATGTGGCAACGAAGCTTCGGAGTGCTGTCATCTTGTTTAGATTAAGCTTCCCTAACTAGGAGTTGACTTTCCAAACAAATTTTGTCAGAAAATCACAGTACGAAATTCTTGACCAACTTCCAGATAAGTTCTCTACCTGACAGATTTAACATACTATCAGGTCGTCATCGTACAGGCCCTAATGCTTAGCTATATTCTAAATGAAAAGAGACGCCGCCGGTGTGCCTCAATTTTGTCCTGCAGGAGTTCTTTTACATGCCTGTAAATCTACAGACATGGGTCTGTCACATTTATGCACACATAAATGCCATCGACCAGAGCCGGGATCGAATCAGTAAATTTGGACTAACTGCGCCACCCAGGCCGACTCTAAATTTTTAAGACGATGATGATGATGATGATGATGATAACAAGTGGCAAGAAAGATAAGTGAAAGTGGTAGGTTTCTCCTGTGTTTAAGAGCAAAGGACAAAAGAAAGTCAACATCGTGTTTCCAAAATGTAATAAGCCTGTATGGCAAGAACACTGTTTGCATATATGTCTTTTGTAAAAAACACGTAAATGTAAACTGAGAAGAAATGATTAAATGTGAAAGTAAATAAATTACTGCATTAATTTAATTAAAAAACATTAACATTC
Source organism: Ectobius pallidus (assembly GCA_964059195.1). Lineage (NCBI taxonomy): Eukaryota > Metazoa > Arthropoda > Insecta > Blattodea > Ectobiidae > Ectobius > Ectobius pallidus. The sequence goes on along the minus strand of CAXKWD010000003.1, from coordinate 27,483,185 downwards.
GTTCGGAGTAATCAAATATCCCATGTATCCATTCACAAGTGTCAACTTTATGTGAGGAGTAGTATCTACAAATCGTATTTTGTCCACCCCCGGAAGGAATCGAGTCTTATACTGTATTATGAATTCGCGTAGCACATCAGCACACTCGCATTTTCGTGCACATCGGCATAGTATTTTTATCTTGTAATATTATCGTGCTCATCGCCACACACCCCGTTGGGGGTAGGGGTGGACATAGAGACTCAAACCTATAGCCTCCTTCACCACGGCTCTAAGGCACACCCCTTAGCTACCGCGGCTAAAGAAATCGGCCGTTGATATCGTAGATAGGTTAAGTCAGGTTAGGTTAGGTTTGGTTAGGTTAGGTTGGGTTGGGTTAGGTTAGGTTAGGTTGGGTTAGGTTAGGTTAATTGAAAGTATTATTCAATCGCAGGCAGATACTTTGTGAATGATTTCTAAACAATAAAATTATAATATTAATGTACACAGTATGTATCTATAATAACAAAGAAAGTGTTTGTCTTTTTGTCTATCTAGCAGTTACTGTGAACTCCATTGCATTCAATACGATAATGTAATTACAATAATTTTGTCTGTATGTGTCGACCCCTACGAAGAGTGTGTGGCGATGAGCACGATGATATTGCAAGATAAAAATACTATGACGATGTGCACGAAAATGCAACTGTGCCGATGTGCACACAACCATGTGCTCTTTCGAGCCGTGAAATCTTTTCGCTCAAATATTTTTTCTCAGTGTAAATGCCTTGCGAAAGCGGCTGTTCTTGGGAAGTGCATTTTATCCGCATCAGTGATTCCTGCAAGCCGTATTGTGTCCACATCTATTTTTGTCATTATTTTCACCCTGAAAATGAATTATGTGGGTTAAACTGACGACTTGATCAGTGCTAAGTGTAGGAAGGATTCTACTAATTTGTGCTGGGTTTTACATTGGATGAAAACGTAATTGTAGGCGAAAAGATCCTAAGGAAACAGAAGTATTTCTCATTAAGTATATGTGTTGAGTAACAAGATAACAATTAGTATTTGATGAAATGAAATGAAATTTAAATATATTTTTCACCACCTTATACCCTCAAAAATAGTCCTATATCTTATAAGGATAAATAACCTTCAAAATGTCATAAGATGTTTTTGGGATTTCTTTAAAAATTACATTAAAATATCATATTTATATAAGAATTTAATTATAACATATTGTGCAATGGCTATAATGTTAACATGTTACATTAAAAGAATAGAAAAAATAATTACAAAAGCCAGAGGGTATAAGGGTATAAGGTGGTGAAAAAATCTTTAAATTTCATTTCATTGATAATCACCCTCAAAAGGAAAAAATGAAATTTATTAATCCTGAATTAGTATTTGATTTGTCTTCATAATATTGTCATTGTGCGTCATCACTACTGTAGACCTATTAAGAAACAAACCTTAATTAAAAATTCCCCCCCCCCGGAAGTAAAGGTGTGCACTGTAGCAAAAACTAGTCTATATGCAATTAGCGTGTGATGGAATCAAAGGCTTGGGTTTTCAAAAAAGTATTTAGTTTGTCAAACAATTCAATTTGGGAAATATAAAGATCAGTTTTATGACTCATTTAAAAAAAATACATATCATAGTTTATGCGTAATTTATTTTTGGGTTCTTCTGTTTGATTTTTGTACATAATACCGTTTGCAACGATAATACTCAAGTATCCTTTTCGAGGTAAATTAAATGCCGCGTCCAAAACTAAATTCTATTATAACCATTCACAAACTTGGGTGTTTTCATATAATGTTAGCTATACTTTGTACTAGCAAATGAAATGCGATATATGTCATTTTCTGAACAGTTTAACATTATGACAGTGATTTAATTACTCCATTACTCATATCAAATCCAATTACTGGGACAGGTTTACTGGAGGGATCGCTTTTATTCAATGAAAACTTTATCGCACCGTTTAATTTGCAAGCAAGGTATATTAGTTTACTACAATTAGATTAATGATAGTCCAGAAATGCAAACTAGAGAGCACAATGAGCTAACTACATTACAGCGTTTTCGGAGTGTGATTAAAATCAACTAACAACATATTAACATACGTTATACAACAAGGGAGGAACAAACAACTGCTATACATAGTAATAGGGTATTACCATTTGCAACAGCTCTCTCACCTTTGTAATGTAATGAGGAGTGTTCAATCATTTTTAGTAAGGGTAGTAATTTCTAAACAAGCCAACATTTACACTAATTGGAGTGGTTGGATGGACTAGCACTTAAAAGGGGTGTTTCATGAAATCAGCAAAAAAAAAAAAAAATGTAATGATACAAAAATGCAATTTTTAATAGTCATAGAAAAATATTATTTAAAGAGTTTATGAAAAAAAACAACCATTTACGTGAAGCCCGTGTGACCAGAGTAAAAATATAAACCACTCCTATGATCTGGATATCGTCTTCACAGGTGATAGGGATCGTATTTTTTGGTGACAGTGATAAGCGCAAAATTTTACAAGCTTTCTTTAGCTATAGTTAGCTTTGTACATGCGTAAAATACCCCTTTTAAGCAAATTGAATTCAGGAAATATCGCGAAATTTGTTCGATTGTGCGATGTGGCTAAACAGGCGTGAAATAGACCCCTTCCATACATAAATTAAGAAATTTGTTGAAAAATAATATTCAAAATCATACTAATCTGTTTTAGTGTAATTTTTTCTTTTAGTTTAAACGCTCCTTTTCTGCTCTCTCTTTGCCCAGTTTGGGATGCCTATGTTAGATTGCGGCAAAAAGTGTAGATTCAACACATTTTATATTTTATCCACAGTAGTGGGCACTTATATGCATATAAATTATGCCATTTTAGGTTATATAAAAGCCCATTTCTTCAAGACGTTTCTATCATTTCACATATTTTTTGACAATAAATTGAGTTTAGCCTATACATTAATTCTACAGGTTTTAAAAAACATCTTAACCTCAAGTATGGCAGTGCATTCCCACGAGAATAATATTGTATAAAATATTTTATTTCGCCAAACACCCACGAAGTAGATGGAAGTTAAAACCGAAATCAGCCATTTTATTTTACAAAAAATATGGTCCCTACTTATTTAGAATAATTCAACTAGCAACTGATCCATCCTACATTATTCCGTGTCTGCTTTGATAAATAGGCCTATATCAAAACTTGAGATTTTTATATAGGCTTAATGACGCACTTTGACTGCAAAGATGAAAAAGACACAAGTAGGTTAGGCCCAAGTACTGGTTGCAGGAAATCTGAGTATCCACAATATTAGCACGAACAGGAAATAGGAGAAAAAACATATATTAAAAAGTATGGGTTTAAATATTCCGAGGTGTGCTTTATAAATGAACTGTAATATTGGAAATGACAATAGACATCCCTTTGATAATAATTATATTTATTATTAGTTGTTAAGGCAAGGGATTTAATGACCATAAAATAATAATGAAACATGGTAAACAAAAAATGCATTTCTGACCTAATATAGTGAAAAAAATGACACGACATTTTAAAAATGACCAATAAATATGCCATTATTACTTATAATTAGTTTTTTTTAAATAATTTGCTAAAAGCAAATTAATGGACGAAATTGCGTTATACATGAATATACAATATAAAACACGCTTATTTTGTTACTAAAGAAATAAGTAAATTTATACTACTTGGACACCCTTAGCGAAAAATAAATTCTTTCTTACTGGACTGCCCTTCAAATTGCCCCTAGCACTTGTGCCACTTAAAAAGAAAGGAAAGAAATCTTTATTGCTACAAAACAAACTGCTGTGGTGTTTACAATAAACCTGAATTAAAATGAACTATGAACACTTTGCGAAGATTCTCAAAAATGATTGTCTGTAGTCTGAAAATAACGATTTGTACGTATATGGAAAATCTCATCTCTACCTTCACTGAAACATGAACTAAAAATGCCGAAAACGACCTAAAAATTGCCCCAAAAAATCTATCTCTTGAAAATGACAAAAAATTCCAAATAAAGCAAAAAATAAAAAAACAAATTGCCCTTATTTAATCAAGTATTTCATGACACACATTTATACATATTCGAGCTAATTTTTAACCTTCATATAAAAAAGATGCAAAATCATCAAATGCCTTGCTCTATTAATTATACACTTAGGGAATTGACAATGTCAATGAGATGGGCATTGTTTTTAGTTATTTATTTTTCCCATTGGAACCTCTGAAGAAATTTATAAGCTGAAAGCCATGCCATTAATATTTCTGCCTTCCAAGTATACGAATTCAGATGGAATTCAACCACGCTTTGTAAATATTAATAACATGGTTTAGCTGTGGTATTTTAAACCAAATACTACGCACAACTCCCAGAGAGTTCCATAACTAATACTGGATCCCTGGAGCGAAAATTTTTAGATTATTTTTCCTGATGTTCCAGGTAAAACATGACCTAAGGATACGCTAATAATATATGATGCAAAGAAAACTTGTGTAACTTTCAGCTCATGAATATGAGAGTGAAGACCATATTGGCTAGGTGCAAACTCTGTCGAACATAACAGGTTCAAGCGACCTTTCTAATCAGTAAGCTCATGGAGCACAGTAGAGTGTCCATTTATACCAAAACTAGCTTAAAAGGCCCGGCGTTGCCCTTCTTTATTTTGGAATTGGAAATTAACTTATGAAGGACTTTCGATTTTTAAATTCTAGGTCCTTATATAGGTATTTATAATTTGAAATGGGAAGAACGATTTATCACACTCAAATTATTCCCTCAGAAAACGCTTGATGTAGCTTTTTAAGGCTCATAGAGGAAGTAGAATTTTGCATTGTACAGTACACAGCAAGCCTGGTAGGGGTTCAAATATGAAGAAAAAGAAATTCTGGTAACATAATTTGTATTGTCTTTGGGGAATATTTATTTCTCACTCTCATGTTACCATATAACCGTTTTGGGGATGAAATTAAACAGAAATGTAATATCACTTTCCTACTTCTCTCCCCAAAAACCTGATATAATAATATGCATATTACCATACCTCATTTTGTTTTCTCTATGTCCAGGGTAGAGAAAGTTATGTGACTGCATTATTTTCGTGGATTTCATTCTTTAATATTTATTTATATTATTATATTGACAGCGTCTCTAATTTCTCAAAGTCCCATTTTATTTATTTCTAAACCCATCTGAGACCAATGGCAACAATATGTTGTCATGTAAACTGTGATTTGAATTTGATAATTCTGTGTAAAAAGGGATTAAGTATTCTCAAAAACACTTGATTTTTGGCCTTTAAAATCAAAATTTTACAAAATCCTTTCTTAGTGAGCACTTACATTATAGGGATGAAAATACTGTCAAAATTCCAAGTTTTTACCTGTTATAGTTTAGGCTCTACATTGATTCTCTGTCATTTGGTCAGTCAGTCAGTCAGGACAGAACCTTTTATATATAGAGATTAAAGAATAAATCAGGAATGGGTTATTGTAGCAGATTCGTCAGCTAATTAATTTAGTAATTTAGTAAATTACACTTTAAATACAAAATATACAACATGCATATAAAATCACAATATAGACGTCTTAGGCCTACATTTTTACAATATTATATTTTAAAACCTTATAGTTTATTAATAGTATAAATTTCAATATTTTATATATACTTTTTTCTGTACTTGGAATATTAATCTGTGAATACATACATTATAACTTATTCATGCTAATTTAAATTCAGTTAAAATGATAAATTTAATAGAGTAAAATACAAAATTATAACAAATAAAAATTGTTTTGAAAAAAGTTTTATAATAGGCTTATAATGCATTTAGGAATATCATTAATGAACTTTTTTCGTGATGCGATGTGAGAAGGGAGTGAATGAAATATTTGAGAACATAAGTAAAATGGAGACGATTCGAAAAGATGGGTTGAGTGCTTAGACAGAGCTATGCTATCTTAAGCGTATACTCAAATTAGGAAATTCTTGTTTTTTATGCAGTTCAGAACATTTATCTTCCCATCTTCTGTGAAGGAATCTAAAAATAAACGTTTGTAAGACAATTATCTTGCCGGTTGTATTATATGGATGTGAAACATGGTCGCTTACTCTTCCGAAAGAATATAATCTGAGAGATTTTCTAAAACAGAGTGATTAGGAAAATATTTGGGCATAAGAGAGTAGAAAATGGGGACTGGAGAAAACTACATAACGACGAGCTTCGTAACCTTTACTCATCAACCGGAAACAGTAAGGGTAATTAAATCACGCAGGATGAAATGGGCTGGACATGTTGCGCGCATGGGGGAAGAAAGACATCTCAAAATTATTGACTGGGAGACCCGAAGGGAAAACACCACTTGAAAGACCTAGACGTAGGTGGGAGGACAATATTATGATAGTTTCAAGGGAAGTAGGACTTACAAGGGGTGGTTGGATGGAGTTAGCAAAGAATAGTGTTGAATGGCGGGATCAAATAACCACGGCAATGAACCTCCGGGTTCCATAAAATATATAATATTCATTTAGTTTGCTTAGGAATTGTCCATTGCCATTGAGTAAGTAAATAAGTATGCTATTTTTATTTCAGGTGTTGTAAGAATGATAAAATTAGTTTAGGAAAGTTGTCTGTGAGAACAAGCAATTGGAACATTTTACCTCTCTGTATACTCACGCATGCTCTCACAGACGCAAAGGAACACAAAGTTTCATTCTGTTGCACTAAATATTTACTGTACCTCAATCTAACACAGTCCAATTCTAATGTGTACAATCTAATTCAGAGATCTCCTGTGCACTAGTCACTTCCAATTCACTTTTACGATTACTGCTAAGTGAAACGTACGACAGTTGCCGGCTACTGTAATAACAAATTCAATAATCATCAATCCGTATTAGTGACGTTTTCTCTAGGCGAAAGGCTAGCCAATACAGCCCGAAAGTTAGTGAAAAGTTCGCTCTTCTCTACTAAAATGGAGAAGGAAATCTAATTTATGTGAAAGGTTGCGCAGAATTATCTACTGCAGTAGTTTCTTATCCGTAGTTCGTGTTTGACAATAGATGTTCTATGGATGGTTTATTTAGCTTTATTTCAGTGGATGGATCAGTACAAGGCATAATGGTGCGATATTCTCAATCCTTTAATTTTATTGAAAAAAGTTTAATGTAAATGTGTTTATCACAAAATTTAGATTATTTTTTTTTTTAACTTTTTATTTAATTGAATATAGTTACTCAACATTGCATAAATTTATGAACATACTAGCAGGTGCCCGCAGCTTCGCCAGCGATAATTAATTTAAAGATTAAAAATTAAGAGCAAAATCATTAAAACATTGTATTTATTAACACTTGCACGCAAAACATCCATGGGCCTAAACTGAACGATTAATAATTATTGAAACAGCTAAAAATCCGGCTTTGAAGTGAATTCCACGATTAGAAAGCCCAGCATGGGAATAACAACCTCAGATTCGAGTTCCCTGGCCCAGATTCTCTGTCAGTCAGTCATGAAGTCTGTCAGGACAAAGCCTCTTATATAACATCCACATATTTAAAAAAAATCATGTTATTTCATAAGGAATAAAATAGGCATTTGCCTTAAAATCCCAGGTCTATTTATCACTTTTTGCTGGCTAAAAGGATAGCAATCATATAGTTTCTTCTAGTGCCTTCGAATGTTAGACTCATCCCTGTACATGAAGCACTTTTGCACGAACTGCTTCCCATATTTGTCACCAACATTTCAAAGTATATATATTCTTTGTCTTAATTTCAGTGTTTAGGTTTTAGAAGTAAAAACATAAAGAGACGATACTGTCTTCTTCCTGTGTTAGTTCATTGCACTTTCCATATAAATACATTTATGTCCATAGAACGAAAGTCCAGTGTCGTGAAACACGCGTGACAGTACAGCGATATCTTTGTCTCCTACGTGATGATATAACTGTATAAATCCACGATGAGTAAGTCTTGATTTTTATGTATAAATAACAGTACATCCATGCTTAAATGTTTACGTTTTTGAGGCGAAATTCATGAACCTGCCTAAGGGGACCACTTCAAAAAGCGTAAGTAAATTAAACTTCATAATGCTCTGTAGTACTGCACTCATAAAAATGAATAGTATATTGCGATACTAGTTACGTAAACGGTGCATATGGATCGAGGAAAGAGTTGGGAAAAACGAGGCGCTTGCGCCGAGTTTTTTCAATTTTCCCGAGATCCGTTATGCGCTTACGGAACGAGTATTGCATGCTATATTTTGCACGATGATTGTTTATATCAATTTAATTATATTAATTGAGATATTAGCTGAAAATATTATGTATACACATTATTGAAGATAGATGTCATATTTCAGAAAGTGATTCGCAAGTGTTGGTTGTTATGGGGACTGAATATTTGTCCTGTTAAAGCCGCCACAAAATGGGGGGGGCCTTGGTTCCGGTCTTCGGTATAGGCTTGTATTATGATGGTTTTACTTACAGCACGTGTGCTTTATGTCAGTTTTACAGCACTGAGATTTTTTTTTTTTCATAGCAACTAGATTGCGTGTGGGAATGTCAGGTTACGATCCACGGCAACAATATTCGTAAGTACCAATAATTAGTTACGTCGTGCAACAAATATATATATTAGCGTTCAGAAATATGCTATACACGATAGTGCCCAGCTCCCATATTTATTTTCCAAATTGCATGAAACTTTCGTCGATTCATGGCCGGTTTCTATAAACTCGCGAATTACCTATGGGTAAATTATCCAATGCACAGAATTTACACAATTTACACAAGAATAACACCACACAAACACAAATAATTTAATTATAGCAATCACTTACACTTGTGGCGAGTTTCTAGATAAATGTCCTCTGGGTAAATATGAAAATGACAGAAAAAATGTTCCTGCAAACTCGGGCTAGATCTATCCAAGGGTAAATCTTGTCCATGGATAATTTACCCAAAGTTAATTCACAAGTTTGTAGAAACCGGGCATCAGTCTGGTACATTCAGAAGAACTTTTCTACGTTATATTTAAATATAGACTATTTGATACGGAAGAATAAGGAGTTTAATATTTATAAGTATTTTCGAATTGAGGTGAAAGTAGTTAATAACGTATTAAAATATATATTTATTTATCAGTTATTGAAATCATAAGAATCACATCACAAAGAATCTTGAATTTACACAAAACACAATATGCGTACAAAAGATTACACCTAGTACCTCGATATTTTGATTTTATAAACTTTATTTGCTAATACATCAGTTAAATACCCTCGTAAATATCTAAAAATTACAGTTGTCAATTTCTATATTATAAGCGGCTTTGTCCTAACTGACCGATTAATGGCCGGTTTCTATAAACTCGCGAATTACCTATGGGTAAATTATCCAATGGACAGAATTTACACAAAAATAACACCACACAAACACAAATAATTTAAAGATAGCAATCACATACACTTTTATCGAGTTTCTCGATAAATGTCCTCTGGATAAATATGAAAATGACAGAAAAAATGTTCCTACAAACTCGGGCTAGATCTTTCCAAGGGTAAATCTTCGGGTTAATTTATCCTTTCATGGATGGCTGGATAAAATTTAACCTTTCATAGGATCAATAGTAATATTTAAACAATGAGAATCAAAGCCTTCTGAATTAAATTAACTGTACAACTCCAAGGCCTTGCTCATTATATCATTGTAGGTTAAATGGAACTAATTTGTCCATGGATAATTTACCCATAGGTAATTCACGAGTTTAAAGAAACCGGGCATAAAAGACAATCAACGTACAGCCTAAACTGTAATAGGTAGAGACTTGGAATTTTGTTGGCACCTTCGTTTCATAATATAAGTGCATACTAAGAAAGGATTTTGCAAAATTTTGATTTTTAATGCAAAAAGCCAGATGAAATACCTTACATAAGAAACACACGAGCAATTCGATTGTCTATTGTTGGGGAAAACGTTCCTCTTAGCAAGACAGTATTCAATTGTGAAAATAATTCAAGGTGATCTTGCTTGGTTGCTATCTTGATTCATTTTTTACGATTCGAAGAGGTCTGATTTTTAGGTAGATTTCGAAGAAAATCTACCTATTGCAATGGATACCACTTTATGATTTTCGAAAAATTCTTTCATATCTTTACGTTTCATGCTCCCCCAAGTACGAAACCACCGCCCGTTCAAAAAAAAAAATTTGTGATATTTATATATATATATATATATATATATATATATATATTTATAAATATATATTTATATATATATATATCTTTACACGATAGCGGCCGTAATTTTGAAGATATTTGAACCAAATTTTAATATGTTATTTCTAGGCCCAATAGTTCGGACAAGTTCGTTAATGAGCAAAATTGGCCCAAGGGGGTGGTCGGGGGAGGGGGTTGAAATTTTTAAAAATGTATATCTCGGCCCCTATGAAGTATAGAGGGAAACTTTGTTTGAATAAATTAGAGTACTCCCTATGGAGTTCACAGTGACACCAACGATTCGGGGGTTCGAGTGAGGGTGGGGGTGGGGGTGGGGTGGGGGATGAAAATTCGAAACTTTTGAAACCACGTCTTGTGGGGTATCGTTGAAAAGCTCTTGATGAGTACTCTACAAATCAATAAATAGTTTCTTGATAGCTCTCATATGACGCGAGATTTTAATGTTTGAAAATAATAACACTTGAAAGAATTATTATAATATCATAATTTTGTCTTGTTTAGCGGCTTTGCTAATTTTATTCATTGCTGATCTTGCGCACGGCCTCCCAGAATATTATATCCTATTATTGTTGTCAAAACAATTGATTGTAGGCTCTTCCTCTTTACTGCAGTTTTCCATGCCAAGGCTAAAGAACAAGAGTGCTATGCAGCGACAATAAATTAAACCAAAAGCACTTCGAAATCTACCTCCGCCTGTAGGCCTGCCTAAAGGGATTTTTATTAACATAGGTTGGCAGAAGGGGAGAATGAATGCACGCCTAAATAGGAAAAATTGAATGATATAGACGAAACACACTATGCTTGGGCTATGGAACTCTAATCCGAGGTCGTTTTTTCCCCCGGGCAGAGCAATTTGTTCGTGAAATGCACCTCGAAGCCGGGTTTCTAGTTTTTTAATCATAAATCGTTATAATAAAATTGTTTACGCATGATTTGGATAAGGTTCATGAATCTATGGTATATTTTTATAGTTTAATTTCAAATTCGTATGTCCATATGGCCATAGGCGTTCCGAGGGGGGGGGGTTGGGGGTTTGAACCCCCCCCCCCCTTGATTAAAAAAAGGAAAATTGTATAATTTTTTTAAGTCTGCCCATAAATTACTTAATACAAGTATAAAGCGTGGGAAGCTTAATACTCGTTATTTTGCGTCTTAATTTTTTAAATTTTCCGGTGGAAAACCCCCGGAAGCTTAAAACTCGTTATTTTGCGTCTTAATTTTTTAAGTTTTCCGGGGGAGGAACCCCCGGAAGCTTAAAACTCGTTATTTTGCATCTTAATTTTTAAAATTTTCCGGGTAGCACCCCCTGGGGGGTATTCCTTTATAACCCCCCCATATGGTCGGCCTGGTTACGTCTATGCATATGGCAGCATAACATTCGTTTTGTTCTGTCATTTTATACAGTACTGAAAAGACAATTACTAAAAAGAATTGATTCTGCAAAATGATTTGAAACAAACCCACCCCCCCCCCCTCATTCGGAGTCCCTGAAAAAATCTTGTGTAACTACGAGACGCGTCCAGAAAGTGAGTTTCCCTGGGACCGTTTACAAAAACAAAACACAATTTCATGATTTATTGCAACAGATTAAGCAAGTGTTCAGCTATTTTTCAACATACTCGCCACCGGAATTGAGACATTTGCCATACAGTGTGACCAACTTTTTAATGCTTGTGTCGTAGAAGTCTGCCGCCTGGGATTTGAACCCACTGTGTAACAACCATCTCTGCCTCTTTCATTCTCTGTCATTTCTTGAGGTTTAGGAAAATATGAAAATCACTGGGAACGAGATTCGGGCTTTAGAGTGCATTTTCAAACACCTCTCAGCAATTCACCCGCAGAAGTTCGGCTGGGAAGAGTTTAAACATCCTCCCTACAGCCCGTTCCTCGCTCCCAGTGATTTCTATCTTTTCTTACACCTCAATAAATGACAGAGAAGCGGAGATGGTTGTCACACAGTGGTTCAAATCCCAGGCGGCAGACTTCTACGACACAAACATTAAAAAGTTGGTCACACGGTATGGCAAATGTATCAATTCCAGTGGCGAATATGTTGAAAAATAGCTGAACACTTTCTGTATCTGTTGCAATAAGTATTTTCATGAAATTGTGTTTTGTTTCTGTAAGCAGTCCCAGGGAAACTTACTGTCTGGATTCGCCTCGTATCAAAGTGTACATAGTGTACAATGTGTGATAGTTATACAAGTGTACACACTGTAGTTCAATCTATTTCAGACCTTGTCAACCAGGCGATTTCTGTTCTCTGGAATTGTTGTCATGACAATAAGTTTCGCCCTTAAGTGTTACGTCATACCTCGTGTGATTCACTGGCAAGTCTCAAAGGTAATTATTCGAAACTATTAGTAGTGAAATTTTGAAGTAAATTCTTTGTCACTGTAGATTTACGATTTCTGTGAATGAGTGTCATAGTGCAAAAAAATTTTATACATAATTTGCCATTGCTTATTATTTTAAAATTAATTTCTGTATTACTGTATCATTAATATGTCATCAAATTAGCATAAAATTTATCTTATAAATAATCATTTCTCATACACTTTGTACATTTCAGATTGTCAATCTTGCAAAAGACTCGGATATCCGGGAGATTTGGAGAAAATATCCGGATCCTTTCCTGTTCAAGTTGTACCTCTTCAATATCACAAACCCAGAACAAGTTCAAAATGGTGGAAAGCCAAATGTCCAAGAGATAGGACCCTACGTATATGAGTAAGTCAATGAGGAAAACTTTCTAACACTTTCTATTTCAAATGAAAAAATTTGGAACCTTTTTTTTTTTTTTGTGAAATGAAGAGTCTCCTTTCAGTATAAAATCCTTCTGTTGCGGTAGATATTTTTGCGAAATGAATTACACACCCCACAAAAAAGATGAAAAGATGTCTCAGATGTTTTACTGGATTTTAGCTGTACTTATGGCCGGTTTCTATAAACTCGCGAATTGCCTATGGGTAAATTACCCAATGGACAGAATTTACACAAGAATAACACCACACAAACACAAATAATTTAAAGATAGCACTCACATACGCTTGTGACGAGTTTCTAGATAAATGTCCTATGAGTAAATATGAAAATGACAGAAGAAATGTTCCTACAAACTCAGGCTAGATCTTTCCAAGGGTAAATCGTCGGGTTAATTTATCCTTTCATGGATGGCTGGATAAAATTTAACCTTTCATAGGATCAATAACAATGAGAATCAAAGCCTTCTGAGTTAAATTAACTGTACAACTCCAAGGCCTTGCTCAATATATCATTGTGGTTGAAATGGGACTAATTTATCCATGGATAATTTACCCATAGGTAATTCACAAGTTTGTAGAAACCGGGCATAAAGTGCGCTTATTCCAAATACGTAAACACTTTTTCTCTACCCAACTCTACTTTTATATAGATTTTATTCGTGAACTCTTAGGGTGGCGTGCACCATCCAGGAGTAAATCTTACTAAAGTAGTAAATTTAAGACGGAGACCTGGAGTATACAAGAACCAGTACATCTGTCTCACTCTTAAGTCATACTAATGTATGTGCTAGAGTGAGACAGACAAACCGGTTTTTGTTACGTAAGGTTCCCTTCCTAAATTTACTACTTTAGTGCTACTCTTTTAGTAACTTACTCTTTTAGTTGGTGTTGGAGAGCTCAATTGATAGTTACTTCTTTAGTTGTTACTAAAGTAGTAAGCGATTTTTACTAAAGAAGTAGTCGAATTCTGCGCAGAACAGAGCAGAAACGTTAGTGCAGCGCAGCAGAACACGTGCATTTCAATTGCCAGTATTATTCAAGTGCCAGATAATGAAAAGGAAAGGTTCGCTGAAACAATGAATATGAATTTGGGTTGTTCCAAATATTACTAATGACAATCTTCATGTTTTAAAATAGGTCTAATAGTAATGTTTTATTCATTACTAATTTTAATTCCTTCAATTGAGTATTTTCAGTTTAGTAGCCTACGTACTGTGATTACAATTTTTGTGCAAACTATTTCTGTATTATAATGCAAACAATTGGAATTTCCAGTTGATTTTCATAATTGATTCACTGTCAATATTATAATTATTTCTCTCATAATAATAATAATAAAGTTCTGAAATATATTAAAATATTTATACTTCCTAAAGTTACATATTCTTCCCCAAAAACGATAAATCAATTATTCTATAGTTGTTTATCATAAATCTCACTATAATGAATTATTAATACTTATTGACTGTTTAACAATATTAATAAGAAGTATTACACAAAATCATGAAAAAGGGGGGATAAAAAGGATAACAAAACTAATAAAGGCATTATGTTTCTGTCCTTTTTCAAATGCACAGAACATTTACTTAAAAAATATTACCTTATAAAAATAATAATATTAAACTGAGAAATGTAATATTTAAACAAAAAATGGCGGTACAATATTTCGGAAGCTATGAACTCCAATAATAATTATGTAGATGGTTGTGTGTTTAAAAATAATTTCAGTGACTACTTCTCTAGATCCTGTGCAGCTTCAACCTCCGGGCCCCTCCTTAAAATTTTCTTTTGGCACTCATGTTGGCATTTTTTTTCTATATAGTTTATAATGCTTCTCACTTTCCTGTCCACAGGGTTAATTAAATAGTTAGCAGCATACTATAGACCTGCAGCATCTGTTATAGTTTATTCCCAAACATGAAAGTCTCGTCTCACTCCACCATTCGAGACTTGGGGAGTCTTTAAGGAATGGTTTTACAATGTGTCCCCTTCTCAATGTACGCTAATCCCAGAGTCAGTCAAATTTTCTTCCGATGTGCCCTGTTTGGACATTTTTACACCTGGGTTAGAAAAAAGGACATATTATTCATTAACACTACGGGTGCAACTATTGAACTTTTAGCTCTTATAATTATTATTATAATCTGGCATTCGCAATGTTGTGCTTTAACTTAAGCTATAGAAGTGTAATGTAATAAAATTAATTTACAATAATTACATTAAATCGTTTAACAATGAGAATCACCTATTGTTCAGTAATTCTATGGTTAAGTAGCAGGGGGAAGTGTTTTCTGGGTAGCTCCAAGAACGGAGGCTTTCATTTTTTGGAATGTACTATACCTCGCCGATATCTGTATCCATATGATTAGCTTGAAATACATCGTCGTTTTCTGACCCAAAGTTAGGGAGAACTGCAACATCTAAAGGCCGATCCAGCTAGGAAGATATTTGAGAGCACATGCGCTCCTTGTACCGTGCAATGCAAACGTCCCTTCCACTCACTCTCCCCCTCACCTTTGGTGGACGTCTTCCTAGTTGGACCGCTCTCCGCAATGATATTTCCACATTTGACTGGCTGAAATCACATGGATGTAGTGAGAATCTGACATCGTTTCTTCCAAACGCCAAAATTTCATGTAAGGATTTATGAGCTTAATTATTTACGTTATTAAATGCCCTACTAGGTATGGTTTGCTTAATATTTATTAAATCACCTGCCACAACTCTCATTTTTGGTATACAACCTTCTTCATCTCAATAACTTATCCTCAGTTTGAACTATGTAATCCATTTAATGTGATATGTAACTCATAACTCACGCAAATGCCACAGAACACATTTACTCCACAACTTACTCCACCCCCTGAGTAGGAGTAAATATTGGCCTTATTTACTCCACAACTTACTACGTTAGTAACGTACTCCGTGTTGGTGCTCTCCACCACTTGTGGAGTAAGTTCATTTACTCTGGGAGTAAATAAAATTTTTACTTCTTTAGTACATTCCTCTATGTTGAAAGCCGCCGAGTTTAGTTTACTCCTGGTTGGTGCACGCCGTCCTTACTAAAAGAGTACGGTTACTAAAAGAGTAGCTTACTAAAGTAGTTAGAACTAAAGAAGTAAGGCTTACTAAAAGAGTAAATGGCATGAGTTTGGTGCACGCCACCCTTAGTCTAGCGAAACAAAATCTTGCTTGATAATATAGCTAGTAAAGGTTCTTGACCATACTTTAGACACGTAGGCCGAAAACTGTACGAAGTACAGAAAAACTAAGAGCTGGATTATTTTTTGGCCGTACGACCGTACAATATGTGATAATGTCAATTTTTTGAAAGACCCCATGTTATATTGTTATTGTAATTCAGTGTGTTTCTTTTTCTTCACATGATTTAGAAGCTAAAATAGGCACTGTTTATAATTTGTATCAAACGTAAAATGGGATAATATGTATAATGGTAATACAATATCTCACAAAACTAAAATGATAGGGAAAAACTATTGTCACATTGGCATCGGCGACCTAAATATACCCAAGAATAATTATAAATTCCAAGGCGCCAAAATGGCTGTTGGTCTGTGTTATTTTATAGTAAGCCTACATTTGAAGTTAATACAGTTAGCTTCTTGAAGCATTAAAATATAGCAGTGATAAATAGGTCCTATATACTTCAGTTTTTATAACATTATTTGGTGATGAAAATACATTTTACTTTGGTTTAGTTTATTTTTGGATTATTAGGCCTACATAATTATGAGGATTTTTCAAAGACGCCTTTTTATTAAATGCCAGTAGGCCTATGGTATTGTACTTCATGAGATTGTATGGGGGACGGGAAAATGTCTGTCCGTCCGTCCGTATGTCTGTACGCGCGATTACTCAAATACGCTTTATCAGATATTAATGAAACTTGGAATAAACGTTTATAATGTCCATGGAAAGAAACCTATTGATACTGGACCAAAGCGGTTCACCGGTACCGGAGTAATACCCAATTTAGTGCCTACTTTATGGTGATATATTAGAAAGAATTTATCAAATGCAAATCAATTCTCATCGCAACATATTATGTTATGTTATTATGTTATTTTATAATGTTCATATACGGCTTTGTAAGTTGCAATACAGGTAGCTTTGACAAATGACACTACCCACATCTTCCTTCACATATGCTTATCAAACTAGACCTTCGTTCTTCCGTAAGCCCTGCTTAATGAATCTAACTGGAGCTTAACTCGGATATCGATTTAAAAAATCTTATATTATATTATTTATCTTAGTTTTACCTCTCCCTTTTAGGATTTAAGCGAACCAAGCCGCCTGGGCCTTACAGGGCCGCGACACTTTTTTCTGCATATCATAATTGCAATTATCACCGATTAAACAAAATCATTCTGGTACTGTACTTTGTTACATCAGTTTACCTTGTTTTATTATACATAACACTGGAGACTAGATGCTAGATTAAGGGAAAAAATTAACTATGAGTGGAGAAATATTGGAAGATGCTACTTCACCTTGAAACTGTAAGCAGTACAAAGAACATAATTGAATACTATAAATTAGAAAGGGTCATGTGCCAAAAATGAAGAACCGAGAAAAGTTGATAAACGTGTTTTATTTCAACACAGCTGGAGATACAGCTCCTGTCATCTTCCGGAAACATTAAAACTACAAGAAATTCTTTGAAGCTTTAAACCCTTTAAAAGAGTATTCCGCACGGCACATAGACCTCTTTGAACCCTAACTTAAATTTGCTTATTTTGGCACTTAGACCCTTTCTAATTTATAGCATTTAATTATAAAATAGAATCTTCAAAATTCTTCAAAAATTGATTATATTCCATTCCAGGGAATGGAAAGAGAAGGTTGATTTGTATGACCATGAAGAAGAAGACACGGTATCTTTCAACAACAAAGACATCTGGTACTTCAATGAGAAGGAGTCTGGTTCCCTCACTGGGGATGAGATCATCACAATACCTCATCTGCTCATACTGGTAAGAACCGAACCATTAACCATGGATGTTATTAAGTACCAGTATGGTACTTTATGAGATTTTTTGGGGGACGAAAAATTGTCTGTCTGTCTGTATGGGCCGTAACTCAAATACGCTTTTTCGGATTTTCATGAAACTTGGAAAACACATTTATAATGCCCATGGGAGGAATCCTATTGACATTGAACCAAATCGGTTCACCGGTACCGGAGTAATGCTCAATTTAGTGCATATTTCATGGTAATATACGTATTCGAAAGAATTTACGAAATGTAAATCAGTTATCATGACAACATAGCCTATTAGATATATTAGAATATTCTCATGTAGTGTCCAACAGAGACAATAATCTGTGGCTCATGAATGCTTATATATCTATCCTGAATGTTAACTGTACAATAACAGTGGGAGCCCGGTCACAAAAATCACTGCTTAGTGTGCCTCACAGTATTGCATATGACATAACTTGTCTGTCTGTGAGGTAGACCATTAGGGCAATCAGTTCCATCTGGCGCTGTGAATTGAGCTCCGGCTTAGCTCAGTTGGTAGAGCATTGGCGCGAATAGCCAAAGGTCCTGGGTTCAAGTCCCAGTGCCGGAGGAATTTTTCTCCTATAATATTAACATAGCCTATTGTTTTACTGTAATCTTATAAGGCTTTGGAAATGAAAATACAGTTAGCTATGATAAATAACACTATTGCTATACATGCGCTTATCCAACTAGACCGTTAAACTAACCCAAGTGCCAGAGATGGTAACGTCTTGGCCTCACATTCTGGAGTTCCATGGTTCAAATCCCGAAACCGGCCAATTTGATTTTTTTATTTTTATTTTTATGTGAGTGTGCGATTGTCAAGATATCACAAATCTGTACAGTTCAGCTGATGCTGAAGATTTTAATCTGATTAAAAAAACTAGACCTTTGTTCTTCCGTAAGCCCTCTTAATGAATAAATCTTTAGCTTAACTTGGAAATCAATTAAAAAAACATATTCTGCATATCATAATTGCAATCATAACTGATTAAACAAAAACATACTGGCACTTTGTTACATCAGTTTACCTGATTTTATTATTATATTACATTAACCTGGACGTGAGGTCTCAGTGACCACTCGGAGTTAATGGAAATTTAACAATGTAAAATCTCACAGAAAATTAATTTTAATTATCATTCACGCAAATTGATTCCTAAATGTTTAATTACCGAAGCATTATTCTTAAACCATTTTATGGAGGTTTTCAGGGCATAAATCTGAGATACAGTATTTCAAATACAAAGAAATGCATAATTCTGAATATATGTTAATATGTTTCAAATTAATAGCTAATATACATAAAAGCGTATCTTGATTCCTTATTCACACACTCCCAACCATAATAATTCTCCACTTAATAATGGGCTCTGTTTATACAATCAATTGCACAAAATGGAAAATATAGATACATTAATGAGGAATTTTTCTCCTATAATATTCTCATGAATGTCCAACAGAGACAATAATCTGTGGATCATGAATGCTTATATATCTATCTTAATGTTTGCCTGAACTTTTACAGGGATTGATCCTGACAATTCAACGGGAGATTCCAGCCATGTTGCCACTAGTGAATAAAACTATTCCTCTTATATTCGGACAATCAGACTCAATCTTTATGACAGCTACGGCAAAGCAGCTCATGTTCGATGGCATTTCCTACAACTGCTCTCTCACTAACTATGTGGCGAAGGTAATCTGCATGATAGTGAGGGCCAGGGGCAAAGACCTCCAGAAACTGGGCAGCGACTCTTTCAGGTTCTCATTTTTTGGGAAGGTGAGTTTGTGTTTGATTTTAACGATTTCCATAAGAATGATACTGTAATATATATATTCCGAAGTAATTCTGCTGTGAGGACATGAGGAAGAGACCATGTACCAAGTGCTGTAGGCTATACTAGTGCCAGACACAGAGAGGTGAGGAAGATCTTAAGGATGCAGCTGAAATGGCAGGTGAACCATTTCGTGAAATACATTTTTTGTACGATTACTATAAATTTGCACTGATACGGTTAACCTCCTTAGAAAATACATATAATGGCAAATTGCCTACATCCTATGTGAGCCCTATCTTATAAACAAATGCTAACTTTCATAATAATTGGTTTATGATTTCTTGAAGTCAATAAAGCCACACACACTTTCTTATCTCTCTATATATAAAAGGCTTTGTCCTGACTGACTTAATGACAGAGAATCAACGTAGAACCTAAACTATAATAGGTAGAGACTTGGAATTTTGACAGTACCTTCGTTTCATAATTTAAGTGCTCACTAAGAAAGGATTTTACAAATTTTTTTATTTTAAAAACCAAAAATCAAATGTTTTTGAGAATACTTAATCCCTTTTTACACAGAATTATCAAATCCAAAACATAGTTCACATGACAACATATTGTTGCCAGTGGTCTCAGATGGGTTTGGAAATAAATGAAACGGGACTTTGGCAAATTAGAGGAGCTATCAATATAATTCATGTTATAGAGAAAGATTCAAGAATGAAATCCATGAAAATAATGCAGTCACATAACTTTCTCTACCCTGTACATAGAGAAAACAATACGAGGTATGGTAATATGTATATTATTATATCCTCTATGAGTCATAAAAAGCTATTTCAAGCGTTTTCTGAGGGAATAGTTTGATTGTGATAAGTCATTCTTCATATTTCAAATTCTAAATACCTATACAAGGACCAATGATTTAAAAGTCGAAAGTCCTTCATAAGTTAATTTCCAATTATTACAAAATAAAAAACCCGGGTGACGCCGGGCCTTTTAAGCTAGTAATATATTTTAAACAGGAATTTAAAGAAATATTATTTTACCTTTCAGCATAGCTCCTTAAGCATGTGAACATCAATTACTTTTGGAATAATGCAGGCCTGCTGTTTTATTTCTTCATTAATGTGCCTATATAAAATTATTAATAGTCTATATCAGTGGTTCCTAAACTATGGGTCGCGACCCACTGGTGGGTCGCGGGAGTAATTTCGGTGGGTCGCGAAAAGGGCGGGAAAAATTAAACTGTTTTCAATATAAGGAATATAAGGCATTTGAACACAGTAAAACTATTGAAAGGCATATGAAAAATATGTGCTGTATTTTATATAGCCTATATTGGTTATCGTCTTGTAGTAGTGGGTCGCGAATTTTTTTTTTATATAGCCTATATTGGTTATTGTTAAGTAGTAGTGGGTCGCGAAAAATTTTTATAGGTGAAGGTGGGTCCCAGGACAAAAAAGTTTGGGAACCGCTGGTCTATATTATAATTTTAGTTTTATGGAGTGTTAATAATATTATTATTGTTAAATGCGCTGATCATTGATTTATTTTGTTTTAGAAAAACGCCACTCTGGAAGTGAGATTGAAGGTGTATCGGGGTGTGCAGAATGTGATGGATATTGGCCGCGTGGTAGCGCTCAGACACAAACCCGCCATGCGAATTTATAAAGACGCGAGGTGCAATGGTTTCTCAGGAACCGATGCCAGCATCTTCCCGCCATTTCTCAAGCAAGATCAACCTGTCAAGGTCTTCTCTTATGATCTATGCAGGTACGATTCCACGTTAATTATAGTCAAATAAGGTATCAAGCAAGAAAACAGAGATACTTTTGTTCCTCGGTTTGCTGGTCTTAAGAGATCTTCCACACAGTTAATTTGCACAGATTCACATTTCATCCGTTTAATTATGTTGTCATACGGCAAGGTTTAATTTTGTATTAGTTCTTCTAAAGAGTTTGTCTGTAAAATCGTACATAAAACAGGTAAACTTATGTAACAAAGTGCCAGAATGCTTTTATTTAATCAGTTATAAATTGCAATTATGATATACAGAAAATTAAGTGTTTCTTTTTAATCGATTTCCGAGTTAAGGTCCAGATTGATTCATTACGCAGGAATTACCGGTACGGAAGAACAAAGGTCTAGTTTTTCTAATCAGATTGACATCGTCTAGCATCAGCAGATCTATACAGATTTGTGATATCTTGACACTCGCACACTCGCACACTCACATAAAAATATAGGCCTATATACACATATATATAATTGGCCCCTACGGGATTTGAACCAGGGACCTCCGGGATGCGAGTCCAACACGTTACTATCTCGGCCACCCCGCTCAGTTTAATGGTCTAACGGTCTGAGCGTATGTGAACGAATAGGCCTACTGTTATTTGTCATAGCTAACTGTATTGCAACTCTCAAAGCCGTATATGAACACCTCCCAGTCGAACTTCTGCAAGAGACTTGTTGGGAGGTGTTTAAAAATCCACCCTACAGCCCGGATCTCACTCCCAGTGATTTCCATCTTTTCTTACACCTTACGCCTAAGATTCCTGCGTAATTGAATTACCAGCGCACAAAGCTACAAAAAACTAGTTGGATTCTCGCCCTGGACAGATATGAACAATAATTTAGTTACAATTATTTCCTAGCACTAAGATCGGAGTGAAAGCGGATTACAGATGGAAAAACATGATTTAATCTAACAAAGTAACATGACACAGTTGATACACGACAGCTTGAATAAGTGCAGCAATCATCCTTTGTTAAACACACGAAATTAAATTTGTCAGTGCTGCATCAACGCATGAGGAAAAGGTTCCCTATACCTACTTTAGCCAATACTACTTATCCCATTTATCCACTTCTAGGGAAAATATGTATACAGGGTCCGCCAGAAAAATGTATACACACTTTAAGGAACGAAACTATTTATTAGGTTTGTTTTTTTAATTTAAATACTAATCAAACATCTACCGGTAATACTTTCTTAGTTCAGTGGTTACATTAGATGTTCAACATGTTGGCCGTTGGCGGCCAGAAACATTATTGAACGATGAGCGGTCGCCGCAGCTACGTCGGTCAATGTTTCAATGGAGATCGCAGCACATGCCGCTGTAATCTCCTGGCGAAGTTCCTCCAACGTGCGTGGCTTACGTCGATAGACTTGATCTTTCACGGTTCCCCATAAGTAAAAGTCCATAGGGGTTAATTGTGGCGACCGTGGAGGGAACTCAATGGGCCCTCTTCGTCCAATCAGGATCGTCATCATTAATCACATGCAGTAATCGTGGAATGTAAGAATTCCACTTAGCACCTTTCAGAATTCGTCGTACACTTGTACCGTACTGCTAATCCCTACTTCACGCGCACACTTTTGTGGAGAAGTAACAAACTTTTCCAACGCGAGATCCGACGAAGCAGGACTTGTAGCTGTACGCGGTCTTCCTGATCTTCCTTTATGAATATCACAAAACGTTCCATGTGCCTCAAACTTGCTAATAATGCGTTTAATTGTTAGGTGGGTTGGGGGTTCTGTTTCAAACTCCCGCCTCCACTGACGCTGCACTTCAACGGGATTATCAAACCTGATAAACTACTTCAGAATGCATTTTCGCTGCTCGAACGTTAAGCGTGCTCCAGCCATTTTCTTTTGTCACTATCGTGTTGAAAGTAACGACATTTGTTGAGCGTAAGACCATACTACAACATACTGGTAATATCCCGATACAGTCTGACAAAGAGTGTATACATTTTTCTGGCGGACTCTGTATTAAGTTAAAACTGTAGGACTGATGTAAGACTACTGAAATCACGTAGTGTATTTCAGGTCTCTGGACATATTATATGAAGGTCCTACAGAATTCAGAGGCATTCAAGGCAGTAAATACAACGGGGATTTTGGAGACTCAAGTTCAGACCCCGATCTCAAGTGCTACTGTACTACTCCTTCCACATGTCTTAGAAGAGGAGTACATGATTTGCAGCTATGCAAAGGTAAATTATTGTACATCCAATGAAATGAAGTTGGATATTTGACATGTTTATGTTAAATTTTAATCAGTGGAGACCGAGCTTAAGAAGGAATTGTTATGCAATCTGAACAGCATCAATAATACTTCCTACCATTTGCTGATATTTCACCTAACAGGTAAATATATAAATATTTTGGGAATAAGTAATTTTTAAATATTTGCCAACAGATGCTCCGCTTGTGGCTTCTTTCCCTCATTTCCATCTAGCTGATGCAGAATACATTAATGGAGTAAACGGACTCCGACCCCAGAAGGAAATTCATGAGACAACAATACATTTTGAGCCAGTAAGTAGGAATCACCAAACATAATAATTTCCTAGAATTCTCGCACATTCTTTCTTTCTTATCTTAGTTTTTACCTCTCCCTTTTAGGATTTAAGCGACCCAAGCCGCCCGGGCCCTATAGGGCCGCGACCTGTCGGGAGAGGGATTATCTTTGGATCACATACATACTTTTTTGACCAGACAAAGGCGTGGAGGGCCTCCCCGGATAGGTGAGGTGATAGGTGATCAACCCAATGCCAGGGCCACCTCCGAGACAACACAAACACCTAGGACGAGACACCATTCAAACACATTCACTCCAAACAAGGCAATGACGGTCAGGTGATATTCGGGGACCACATGGGCCTAAAGTTACCTGACATTTGTCTCACAGGTGAGGAAAAACCCCAGAAAAACCTCACCTAGGTAACTTGTCCCGACCAGGAATTGAAACCGGGCGAACGCATCCCCTGAGCCACAGCGGTGGACCAATAAGTATTTAGTGAAATAAATTATTTTAGGTACCAGTATCTAATTTTAATTTTACTTCCATTGTTTTGCTGCCTGATTTTTAGATTCGGGTCAAGCTAAGCACGCAATTTTTCAGACTGTATCAGACAAAATAACCAGTTTGAAGTATATGAAGAAATAACCTACATGTCATCAGAAGGTTAGATGTCATTAAATGTGCAGACATTAATATGACAAATAGGAAATCCGACATGGGCATTGTTCTGGATCCGACTATTTGATTTCAGCGTGACAATAAATAGGCTATTGATGTTGATCCGTAAGAAAGAGGCATTATGAACGGTGCTTC
Source organism: Ectobius pallidus (assembly GCA_964059195.1). Taxonomy (NCBI): domain Eukaryota; kingdom Metazoa; phylum Arthropoda; class Insecta; order Blattodea; family Ectobiidae; genus Ectobius; species Ectobius pallidus. The sequence goes on along the minus strand of CAXKWD010000003.1, from coordinate 27,458,220 downwards.
ACTGACTTGAAACACACATATTGCATTAAGAACGGGGAAGTTCTTGGTTTATTTGGTGCACGTGGTTCAATTACACACTTTACACTGAACATCTAAGTCTTCTGCACTATTTTAAGACTGCAATTAAAACCAAAGCATCTCTGTGAATGACGAAACAAGACCGAGTTTCTTTCAGATAGACTAACTCAATTTCTTGTTGCTATAGAATGTCTATGAATTGCCCACACTGTATAGAAGTTAAAGTGAAGAACCGGTGAGGTAATGAAATATCTTCTTCATAATTAAAGCAATTCAAACTGTTCTAACTTCGCCTCATCTGACCCAGAAGATAAAAATTTGGCTTAGTCTAATATAAATGAAAATTACAGAGCAGAATTTAAACAAATCTTATCATCATCATCATCTTCAGGGATTAAGCCTCAGAAGGCTTGTTCCGGTCTCATGCATTACTCAATTGTTGTGTCCATCTCTTCTTTGGTCTGCCAATGTTTCTCTTGCCTATGGGTTTGTAATTTAGTAGCAGTTGTGGAATGCGGTAATCTTCCATTCTTTCTATGTGTTCTTTCCAGTTGGTTCTATATTGGCGTAACTTCTCATTTAACTTAAAAATACCCAATTCCTTTCTTATATCTTCATTTCTCTTTTTGTCTAACAATGTATAGCCTGCAATACTCCTTAAAAATCTCATTTCTGCGGCTTCTATTTTTCTTTCTTCGTTTTTAAGTAGCGTCCAACATTCCGAACCATACAACAACATGGGTACTGCCATTACTTTATAAAACTTTAATTTAGTTTCTATCCTGGTAGCTTTAAGGTTTCTTTTTATAGTACCGCATATATAGTTAAATTTGGAAATCTTATTTGTTACATCTTCGTTTTTTATATGCGAAACATTGCAGCCTAAATAGTTGAATTGATTTACTTACAAATCTTATTAATTGACTAATTATGTTATACAGAGTATTATTAACTATTTAATACACTATTGAAGAGACGATAATCATGTGTAAGCGAAGATTCTATAGGCAATTATGTACCAGTATCAATGATGTCAACATTACCAGTGGAGGGTTTAATGTTAAGCGGACTAAGCAGACGCGTGGGGTCCCGGGATACAATAGGGCCCCGAAATTTGCAGCATTTAATTTTTCTAACAATTCCCTATCTAATGCGTCGGGAGAAAGATCATTTTCTGTTTTAAAGAAGGTAAAAAATTATTTGAAGAACATAATGGGAGAAACATTAAATAACTTGGCCATCTTGTACATAGACAATAGGCTATACCGCATTGGCACTGCCAAAATAATTGATATTGCAGTAAATAAAGCAAGACAGAAATGAATGTAATTTTTTTTTTAATTCATTTAATGCGTAACGGTATGAATATTTTCATTTCTTCTATTTTTGTTAATAAGTTTATGAGCTTTTTCTTGCAACTTGTATTTCTATGGTCCAGTTATTCACTACACGGCCAGGTGACTTCTTTTGTTTGGAGGGAAAGTTTGCAGACAGCTCAACCCATGCTCTTTATTTTTACCGCACCAACCAGCTAGTTACCCCAGCCAACCTAAATCTAAGAATATCCTGCGACGGCTTTGGCATCTACTCATCAACTCCGCGTGGAGTGAAAAGCGAGGTTGTAAGATTAAGGTACAGTAAACGTGTGAATTGATTAAAGCGAGGGAAGAACTAAGGTCAGTGATAACAATGAGAGAATATTGCAACATTGCTTTTGTTATGGACAGCGGAAACCAAGACCAATTTAGTCAGATCAGTTAACATAAAGAAATACCGACTTAATGGCTTAATCCTTTGAAGCCGCCCGGCCATGCAATGAGTAGTTTGACTAGAAGTTGAGTTAGAGGGCCCAAAACTTTTACCGCTTGGGGCCTCCATTTGTCTTGAGCAGCCACTAAACATTACGTATTTATTACTGACGGCTGTCGATTAGAGGAAATGAATGAAGGAAGAGTAAGATGTGCTTACATGGTGTATAGTCCAGTTACTCATTGCATGGCCAGGCGGCTTCCTTTCGTTAGGAGGAAAAGTTTGCCGACAGCTCAACCCATGTTCTTTGATTTTACCGCACCTATCAGCTAGTTACCCCAGCCAATCAAAATCTAAGAATGTCCTGTGGCGATTTTGACAGCTACTCGTCTACTCCGCGTGGAGTGAAATGCATGGTTGCAAGATCAAGTTACAGTAAACAGTAACACGTGTGAATTGAATAAAGCTAAGGAAGAACTGAGGTCAGTGATAACAATGAGAGAATATTGCAACGTTGCTTTTGTTTTGGAAAGCGGAAGCCCAAGACCGATTTAGTCAGATCAGTTAACATAAAGAAACACCGAAACCTTTGAAGCCGACTGGCCATCCAATGAGTAACTGCACTATACAGAAGCTCTGCTGAATTTACGATGAACATTTACAAGCAGAATTACTGGCAAGATACAAGAAGCGGTATAATGGTGTAACGATAATAGCCAGAATGCATAAATATTGAGTGACTCAAAATCAGCACTACAAGCAAACAATGACAAGTTAAATTTGGTAACATTAGCACATGAAGTTAGAAGCATATAAGATAATTGGGAAAATGACATACGCTTAACATGGGTTAGAGCATACACTTGGTATTCAAGGCAATGAACCTGCCGACGAACTAGCGATGTATAGCGATGTGTGATCAGCCATTTAATAAAATATGGTAATTTTTTCCCTAAAGAGAGATGTTATAAAACTAGTGTAATTGGGTGGTCAAATAAAAATTTAAATCCTCAAATTCACTGAAAATTAAGGAATTAAGTGCATTTGAAGTTGTTTCACGCTTAAAATCTGCCGATTTGCCTATTTATTGCATTGCAGTTATTTGTTTTACATTTTTAGCATGATTGTAACACCCTTTAATACCATGTAGTCAAGAGTAATCAGATATGTCTGTTTTGATTTGTGAAAATATACATTTTAAGGTACAATTTGGTATAAGATTAACTTCAAAATGTATGTGTGGTTAGTTACTATGTAAATAACAAACAGTGACTTTTTGTCCCATCCATAATGTCCCATCCGCAATGGTGACAGTTTTATTAAATTATTATTGACGAGTTAAATAAATGTTCTGAAAATCAGCAAACAGTTTGTAATCGTTATTCAATCCCTCATATCGTCATTAATAATAAAATTAATACCATAACAGTAATAGCAGAACAGCAAATGAATTGTGTTTGTGCACCATTATAATCTTTGTCCAAATTATGTCCCACCCGTAATAGATTTTGAAAAACATATTTTTAATATTTAAAATCAATTTTAAATAATGCTTTCCATGTAGTTTGGAGGAGAAGGCATAGTAAATTTTACAGAATGTGCAGAACCAGTTCTAGTTCATTATTTATGATATGTAATAAAAAAAATAGTTTTCATAATATGCTAGAATTTCCCATCCGTAATTATGTAATGGCCGTGATTGCAAGTTAAAATACAAGTTCATGATTTACTATTAACATTTTAACCAAATTAAAATATTCTGCTATAAAATAGAAATGAAGACTGTAAAGAGGGTTTGAAATTCCTTTTAAATTCAGGTACTGAAATATAAATTAATCGGGAAGACGTACAGCTTAATTTTACCATTACAAAACGATTTTGTGTTTTAGTACATTTTCATAAGTCTATAAATTATACTGTATATAGGAACATACACGTGAGGGGTAGAAAAGAATTTCTGCTCACAGTTCATAACTATTAATATGTCCTTTAACATGAGGTGGGCAGTCTAAGATGAATGTCGATATCAAAGTCAAGATCCCAAACGTTATAAATAAAGGTTATGTTGGATTCTTGCAGTTTATTGCTAATGCAATAAATGACCCGCAGAAAGATTTCATACGCAAGCTGTATTTGTCAAAAATAAATAGTCTTAAAGAGATATGCGGAAGAAGCATGGCCAGAAAAGTAAAAGACTTTGCAGTATCCATTGGTTTATCATCGAACAATAGGCCAGAAAGGGCCCCCATGCATTACCACCAATTTCGTTTAAACTGGACGCCACGTTTACACCAATAAAGAGCTATTTGTAGTTTGTTGTTGCATCACAAAAACAAAATTTCATTACCGCTTTTTGTTGCAGCTTTGAGCAGTGACATCTAGTACCATACGAAATTGATTGAACATTACACTAAAATGCTCGTTAAATTCATTAAATTTTTTAATAACTTATCAAATTCTGCCTTTGGCCTATATTTTTCCTTTCGTATGCACAATTGTTTCATCGTCACTTGGACTTAAATAAACAATCTTTTTATAAATAATTCTACCCAACTATAGACAATTCCTAAGCAAGCTAAAGGAATTTGATGGAACCCTTAGGTTCATTGCCGCGCTTATATGAGCACGCCATTCAACTCTATTCTGACCTAATTCTACCCAACCATCCCTCTCAAAACCTAATCCCCTTAAATATATTCTAATATTGTACTCCCATATACGTCTAGGTCTTCCAAGTGGTCCCTTCTCTTAGATATGTCTTTCTTCCCCCATGCGCGCAACATGTCCAGCCCACTTCAACCTCCGTGATTTAATTACCCTTCTTATATTCGGTGAAGAGTACAGGTTATGAAGCTCGTCATTATTCAGTATTCTTCAGTCCCCGATTTCATCTTTTCTAGCTCCGAATATTTTCCTAAACACCCTGTTTTCGAATTCTCTGAGATTATGTTCTTCCCGAAGAGTAAGCAACCATGTCTCACATCCACATAATACAAAAGGCAGGATAATTGTTTTATGAATTTTTCTTTTTAGATTTCTGGACAGAAGACGAGAAGATAAAACTTTCTGAATTGCATAAAATGACCATTTCCTGATTTAAGTCGGCACATAACTTCTACCTTATTATTTGTATCTGTATTTACTGCTCCCAGATATTAATTGAATTTATGTAAACAACAGAATGAAATTTCCTCATGTGGACTTCCTCATGCTCCTCAAAGGCAAAATACCACAGAACAGGAAAACACATGAGAGGTTTACTTCTAAAAGCAAGTTGCACTTCTACTCACACTATTAAAACCCTCAGTCACAGACCTCTAACCAGACTGCGAATTGGACACACGGCTCTAACTCACTCACTCATACATGTTGTCCTTTGTGTGTAACTGTGTAACATGTACTGATATATTGCCAAAGATATACGGATCAACGGATCCGGTGTAATGTTCCAGAGATCCATGGCTCTGAGCCAACCAATGCAATAACAGGGTTTTAAAGCTTTTTAAGACAGTTGCTTATTGTAAATTCCAATATATTCTATTGCATTCTTATTATTGTATATGTCGTTATATGACTTTATATTTAAAGGAATTGCAATATAATAATTTTTAATTAAATAATAAAATCAGGTAAACTGATGTAACAAAGTGCAAGAATGCTTTTGTTTAATCAGTATGATACGCAGAAAATAGACTGAATTACTTTTGTAATAGATTTCCAAGTTAAGCTCCAGATCGATTCATTAAACAGGGATTACGGAAGAGTAAGGGTCTTAGTTTGATAAGCATATGTGAAGGAATATGTGGGTAGTGTTATTTGTCAAAGCTACCTGCATTGCAAATTCCAAACCGTATATAAACACTGTAAAACAAAATGTTGTCATGAGAACTGATTTGCATTTGATGGATTCTTTCTAATTATATTACCATTAAATAGGCACTAAATTGGGCATTACTCTGGTACCGGTCAACCGACTTGGTCACATATCAACAGTCTTCTTCCCATGGACGTTATAAATGCGTATACTAAGTTTAATGAAAATCCGATAAAGAATATTTGAGTTATCGCACACAAAGATATACGGACGGACAGACAGACGGACAGACATTTTCAAGTCCATCACACAATCTCAGAAAATACCATACTGGCACTTAATAAATGACAATTCAAAGAGTAGAGTATAAAGGAATCGGCCTATTTGGAATGGGTCTGTGCGCATCAAGTAGAAAATTCAAGAAAATATTAAAGCTGAAATGGACACAATGCTTTCTAAAGATGACTTATGTTGTATTTTATTACAGTTGACTGGAACGCCTTTAAGAGCCTACAAGCGGATTCAGTTCAACATCGCTCTCAGCAGTGTGAAGAAACTAGAAATCACAAGGAAACTTCGCACTGTTCTCATCCCGTTATTCTGGCTGGAGGAGGTAAGAGATAAAGCAACTCCCGTCTGGGCCAAAAATCCCGATTTAGACGAAATATCACAATATTTTTAGTTTAAACGTTACTGTGAAAGCAAATATACAGAGTGTCTCAAAAAATGTACTAACACTTTGAATGAGTATAAAAACATTATTAATGAACATAGAGACAAGTTTAAAGGCTTGAATAACAGAAGAAACATGTAATTAAATAATCATGTTTGCAAATGTTCAAATTGATGACCATCATTGTCCAGACAAAGCTGATAACGCGAACCAATGGATTCGCAAACGTCATGACACAGTTCATTTGGAATTTCGCGACATTGTCTTTCAATTTCCAATTTCAATGCATCAATTGTTCTTGGTTTTGTGCGATAAACTCTGTCCTTCAGGTATCCCCATAAGAAGTCCATTGGCGTGAGGTCTGGGGAACGCGCAGGGTATTCAATGCTATCCCTTCATCCAATCCATGTGTTTGGATAAGCTGTTTGGAGGTGAGCTCTTACATCTCGATGGTAGTGTAATCTGTAATCTGTACATCTGTAATTCAAGCCTTTAAACTTGTCTCTATGTTCATAATGTTTTTATACTCATTCAAAGTGTTAGTACTTTTTTGAGACACTCTGTACAATGTACATAAAGTAATTCCTGGCAGATTGATTTCAGATTGAATTTAATTCATACATAACCCATACAGCTGCTGTAAATCCCAAACAAACATGTCAGCGAACCGTAGGCCTACACTAATAAAATTAATAATATTATTTCCAGTGCATTTTGTGAAATGTTGATATATTTTAAGAATTTCTTATATCAGTGTATACGAATATGAATTAATCTTAAGAATCAAACTGTAGACCTTTGTTCTTCCGCAAGCCCTGCTTAATGATTCTATCTGGAGCTTAAGTCGAAGATCTATTACAAAAATAACTTCTTTTCTGCATAGGCCTATCATAACTGCAATTATCAATGATTAAACAAAAACAGTCTGGTATTTTCTGAAACAACAGTAAACTGAAAGAAACATACAATGGCTTTGTGACCAACTCTGCATTGCGGGGAAGGTTGCAAGATCCATCTCACGTGAATATCTAACATATTTTAGTATAGACTGCACTCTGCCCACTGTCACTGTTACAGAAAACAATAATCAAGATATGTTTAAAAAAATCAATCGACTATCCATCTAAAAGTTTATATAAAGATTTTAACGTATTGAATATTAAACAATTATACTCCTACACTTTATTAAATTATTTCCAAAAACATTATGAAAAATTCTTAACACGAATTCACTGGTGTAAGACAAGGAGGTATAATATCTCTCGTCCTCTTTTCTAACCAAAGTGTGCTACAGAAGTAGGTCAAATGCACAGTATAAAATCGGACCAAGGCTATACAACAATTTTACTAAAAGAAACCCTTATCGGGCACCACTAAACAATAGATTGTTTAAAAAACAAGTACTCGAATTGATTAAAACTAACTTGTAATGGTACTTTTACTCATTTGGTTTTCCATTATTCATTCTCAATTTTAAATTTTTAAATTTTTAACATGAGGTATTTTGTTTGTATCTCTATTATGATACTGTAATGTAAAAAAATTAGGGTAGTGTTTTTAACAATTTTATAAATAACGAAGCGTTCATGCAAAAGAAATTAGGGCATTGTTTTTAACATTTTTAAAAATGACAAAGCTACTAAGCCTAACATTTTTAACCACATCTATGCAATTTCATAGCCAGTCCTAAGTCTGGAGAAATGGAAAGGAAACTGTTGGTGCGTTAGTATGACGGTGGCGCAGTTTACTTATGTCGGTGGCGCAGTTTACATCGTGTAGGTTGGGAGAAAAGGTAGAAGTGGCGCATATTACCTTTTCCCGTTACAAATGCTTCAGCTTAACGAGTATTCACCCAACATGATTTCTATAATGCAATGAGACTACCTCCGCCATTGCATCAGTAATCGATCTCTCGATCGACTGTAAAATTAAATAGTAGGCTACTAGTTTTTAACGTTGGTAACCCTACCAACTTAAGAAGAGCTGTTATTATTATATAAAGATTTTGATGTATTGAATATTAAACAATTAAACTCCTACACTTTATTAAATTATTTCCATAAACATCATGAAAAATTCTTAACACGAATTCACTGGTGTAAGACAAGGAGGTATAATATCTCTCGTCCTCTTTTCTAACCAAAGTGTGCTACAGAAGTAGGTCAAATGCACAGTATAAAATCGGACCAAGGCTATACAACAATTTTACTAAAAGAAACCCTAATCTGGCACCACTAAACAATAGATTGTTTAAAAAACAAGTACTCGAATTGATTAGAACTAACTTGTAATGGTACTTCTACTCACTTTGTTTTCCATTATTCATTCCATATTCATTCTCAATGATAATTTTTTTTAATTTTTAACATGAGGTATTTTGTTTGTATCTCTGCTATGCTATTATAAGTTACTTTATTTTTTCGTATTCATTGTTCATGTATTTATTTCATATAACAATTTTATTGCTTTTGCCTAAACCTATAATTTGTTTGTTTTTTATATAATGTTTGTAATATATTTTTGGTATGACTGAATTGACCCCGAATACGAGCTATGCCCATGCGGGGTTAATAATACTCTTTTGTAATTTTTTTTTTAAATTTGTTTCAGAGTGTGACTTTAACAGAGGATCTGATCCAGTTTCTGACACTGGTTTTGACGCTGCTATACATTCTGGATATTATCATCGGGTCTCTCATAGCTTTGGGGTCAATTCTAGCCTTTATCGGTCTTTTCCTAGTCGTGAAGCAGCTAACAAAGAAAGCTATGGTGTCCCTGGGAAGGAATTCACCAGAAGTATCTCCTCTGGACCTGCAGACACCAGCACGTTACTGAATAGGCCTAATGTAATTTCTGTCAACTGAAGTGAATCTTAATCAATTAGAAAGAAGCTTCCTTAAGATAAGTTTAATTCCTTCAATAATTATCGAAAAGCAATAAAAAATCGTCTTGCAGAAACAAAATTCAGGACTACTGTAGGGCAATTACATGGCCTAAATTATGGTTCGAAACGTTGAAATACTGTTATTGCAGAAAATTCTGAATTTACAATGAACAATTAATTTAAGAAAAAATTAAATATCTTTTATAGTATTAATAATCTTATCATTTAATTTTGGCTTTCATTTGACTCGCCTAATTTTCTTGTACCTCTTTTCTATTTCTAGACGAATAATAAAAATATATCTATTTGTAAAATGCAGTTCTCATTTCTGTCTCAATTTTTTTTTGTGAAAATTGTTCAAATGAATGTTAGTTTACACGTTAAATTTTGTAGATATTTGTATATTTTCGTTTCTCTTTTGTTAATAGATATATCTATCGCAGCCCCTCATACAATCTTTGCTCATCTGGGCGAGTTCAAATAAGATTCTTATTAAGATTTATAATGTTTGCACTATGTATATCATAGCATTTATAATGTATAAATTTTGTAAATAAATGAACAAAATAAATATACAAGCAATATGATTTCTTCTGTGGACGTTTCCTGAGGAAAATATAACTCTTTATGTATCAAAGCCGTCTTTATGTTTATTGTAATAGTATACACTAAGTAAACACATGCAATGCTAACGTAAACGTATTTGAAAAGGTCTTATGGGAGGGGGTCACATTAAAAAACGGCATGTAACGGAAATAGATGTAACAGAAATACGTCAAATCTGGACAAATTAATGTAGAAATCATGGCCTCAGTACAACCACACCTCAACAGAAGGTCTATGCAGGAGTATAGATTAAAAGCAGGGGTGGAGGTAGTGAAAACAATATTGTAAATAAATATATAACATAAAGTGCCAATGCAATTATGGTCTAGAATGTAGTGGGAACCATGTTGTAAGTTCATAAAACAAATGGATATCTCATATCTGCAATAAAGCGCTAACATTTCATTCCAAATAAACATTCAGTACTAAACTCTGTATATTCACTATACATTCAGGCGGTAAAATCTCAGAGATATATTGAAAAATTAATATTTTTTTTTACAGGATTAGGCCTAAAAGATTCAACTAAGCAGTAGGCCTACCCAATTAAAAATCTATCCAGGAAAAATCAAATCTTGATATCTCGGCTCAGAATAGGTCACTGTAAGAAGACGTATAGCTATCTCCTGAAAAAAAGAACCTCCTATCTGCAACCTTTGTAACAAGATTCAACTGTCCACAGTACCATCGATGGAGACAGATGAGCAGTGTCCCAAATAATCTGCAGATGGCACTGAACTCACCATCATTATGCCATCAACTATTACAGATTTTAAAAGACTCAAGACTTCTAAGTGAAATCTAAAGGTGCAATAATTTAATGTATTTGAATGTTTTCTCTCTTGTGTAAATCAATGTCACGTATTTAATTTTGTACATAATTTATAAGTCGCGATATGACCAACGTCGTTTAAGCGACTATAAACACTTTACAAATAAAAAATATATATAGAACCACAGAGACGGAACAATTACTCATGCTAATGCAGGTTAGCATATGTTAATCTTTTATGCATTTTAAATTGCAGATTTGTAAATTGCATTTTAATCCCAATGAAGTAAGGAGATGTACAGATGTTCATTGTGTTCTAGATTTAGGCAGGGTGCACAAGACTTTACATGTACCCTCCCGACACAGCCTACCCGACTTTTTTAAACAGTCTGGTTGTCATATTATTAAAATCTCTACACATCATGAAAATGAGTTGTTTATAATTCTTTTAATTTTAAAACAGTTTTCTGCAAATGCAGGTTCGTATTACCTTCGTAGACATTCTTTTGTAATATGAAACTCTATAGATTATGTAAAAAACATCAGAAGGCCAACGTTAAAATTAAAAAGTTCAACAAAACAGTTTCAGTTCAGAGTGGTATAACAAAGGCCATTAAAATATAACCTGGGCCCTATTTCATAAAAGTTACAATTTTACAGGTGACAGGTGACATAAAATTGTCTTACAGGTTTACATTTTGACAATTGTGTTTTTCATAAAAGCTGACAACTTTACATAAATGTCATGACAATTTTGTAGATTTGTATGACAATTTTACATATTGTTGTTTCTCAAAACTTTTGAGTTTACAGGTAAAAGTCTGACAAATATGTCAAATCTTAGGATACCTATCATTTATGAAACATTAATTTTTGCTGACATACTTACAAATTTACAAAAAATGTAGAATTGTCATTACAGAAGTGACAGGCAATCTTTCATATGTAGGCTAACAGAGTAGGTTATGTAAATGTGTGGCATAACTTGGCAAACTTTCTTGTGATTTAAACTTTGTTAACAAACTTGCTAAATTGTCTTGTTAATAATGAACACTAGTAGTAGTGATATTGGTAGTTGTGAAAGTGGTGAAGAAATAGACATGAAACCACCCAGTGTTTTTAGGCAATGGATTAACCTACTTTCAATTTCAGTGACTTTGTATTAAAAGAGAAATATAATTAAATTATTTTCGATAGTAATAATCGATTGCTTAGGTATCACATTCGATGTTGTGATCAATTATCACATGCTTACATGAGAGCCATCTACAGTGTACTAAAGTAATCTTTAGGTTTGACATAAAATTGTCGCGTTTATGAAATGGGTTCTTTTAGTCTGACAATTTACATTAATTTGCCTGTAATGTAAGGAAAAGTTGTAATATTTATGAAAAATACAATTGTCGTGACATATTGACAAATTTGTCAGACTTGACATAATTGTCGTATTTGTCACACCTGTAGAGTTTTATGAAACAGGGCCCTGAAGTAATTTAATATAGCGTACCGTGTACTTTGTAGGTAGTTTTCATTAACAAGGTAAGCTGATAAAAGTGTGCCATATTACAACGCTTAATTAGACTAACAGTGACATCAGCGACCTGATAGTGCGCTGCTGGAATTCTGAGGAGATTAATAACTTACTTAACTCTATAACTATGGACTTATCGCAAAACGCAAAGGAGGTTTTATGTGTGTGAGGTTTCAGTATATTGAACTGAACAACCCCCGAGCACAATCTCTGCTTTTTGGATGGCATTCAAACTCATATTTGTAAAAATTGTATAACTTATTGCAATTATAAGCAATACATTTGTTATATTATTATGTGCCAGAATGGTACCTCATGAGTTGTGTGCGGGACGGGAAAATGTCTGACTGTCTGTCTGTCTGTCCGTCCGTATGGCTGTTCGCGCGATAACTCAAATACGCTTTATCGGATTTTCATGAAACTTGGTAAACGCATTTATAACGTCCTTGGGAAGAAGCCTATTCATATTGGACCAAATCGGTTGACCAGTACCGGAGTAAAGCCCTATATAGTACCTATTTTATGGTAATATACTAGAAAGAATTTATCAATTGCCAATGAGTTATCATGACATATTGTTTTACAGTGTTCATATGCGGCTTTGGAAGTTGCAATACAGTTAGCTATGAAAAACAACCCTATTCCTTCACATACGCTTATCAAACTAGACTGTTAAACCGAGCGAGGTGGCCGTGATGACGTCTTGGACTCACATTCTGGAGGTCCATGGTTCCAATCCCGTAGTCCGCTTTTTTTTTATTTTTATGTGGGTGTGTTGATTGTCAAGATATCACAAATCTGTATAGTTCTGCTGTTGCTGGATGATTTTAACATAATTAAAAAGACTAGACCTTCCGTAAGCCCTGCTTAATGAATCCATCTGGCGCTTAACTCGGAAATCGATTTAAAAGAAAAAAACTTATTTCGGTATATCATAATTGCAATTATCACTGATTAAACAAAAACATTCTGGCACTTTGTTACGTCAGTTTACATGATTTTTATTATTATTGTTATTATTATTATCATCATCATCACTAGCTCTGGCATTGAACTTCTACCTATTATTTAGAGAGTTGTTTTAAACTATCGAACTGGTGTAAGAATGACTCTTCAGTAAATAATTCAAAGGACTCATTAAGAGCAAGAACTTGATGGAAAAGGTGTAGAGTGGTAATTTAAAATCAATGTCGTCTTCATAGTTTATTCAGCACCATGGGAACTGTTCGGATATTTGGCGTACTGGATTCTCATGCAACCCCCTACAATTGCAGTAATTTGATAAAGCTTCTTTAACTAGATGGAAGTTAAATATTTATTCAATGATATCACAATTTTCCAACTTGAACCTAGAATGGCGTGGAAGAAAAGAAAACAGATCATGGCCGTCAACTGTGAAAATTAAACGTATTTCAAGTTGTATCAAGTTGAAATTCATTAATTCCTTTTATACTTTCACATAACTTACACTGAAAAAATCTCAAAACAAATAGTTTCCACACAGTCGAAAGTAAAGAGCAGTAATTTTAACGGTGGACGATATTAATTGAAATGAAAAAAATATGTCATTGAGTGGTATCAAATTATAACACTCCAGGATGACCAACTTTGATTGCTTCACATGGAAAATAATCTTTTAGTTAAGAATAATTTCATATGATTATTAAATATACTCTGTCTGAAATGAATTTAAAATTTTAAAATTCATTACGCCTTTTTAAACGCAAAATTTCTCACAGTGGTCGTAAATATGTCATACTTGTTAGCTGAAAAGCGTTGTCCATTCCATCTCTTACATTGGCAGCCATATACGAGAAATTAATAACCTGTGTCTGCGAAAGTGTATACTTGGTGGTAGGATAGTTGAAGAACTGCTGTTAAGCTCCCAAAATGGCTACAGTGTACGTATTAAAAATGATTATTTCTCAAATTTTAACGTCTACCTAAAAAAAATGTATGATACACATGGTAAAATGGTTTTATTTTGCTCGTAGGATTACTTCACTCGAGCTTACGGGCTCGTTCCGTAAACATACCTCCTCGCAGAATAAAATTCTTCTTTTAGTCTCTTTATCGTAAATAACTATTGTGCTGCTGAAATGATCAAATTTTACAGTTTTGTACGTCGTAATAAACACTTTTGCTAGGTCAACATGTTCGTCATCTCCAGTAAAACATCATACATCTCTTTACTATCATACATCTCTTTACTATCATACATCTCTTTACTCATCATCGTTTACTACTTCAGTCATCCGAATGTGGAATTCTTTACCATCTCACATCAAGGACTGCCGGTCATTGCCAACCTTCAGATCGCAGTTAACAGCACATATACGTAGTACTTAATAATCTTTTTCATGTCCTATGTTAATTTCAGTTTCTATCACTTAATGCTTTTATATAACTAAATCATATTTGTAACAACTAATTTCTTTTTTATCATTTAATGTATCTTAATGTATCTTAATGTATCTTAATGTATCTTAATTATTCAAGTATATATGTTCTAATTTTATCTTTGTATTTAATGTTCGTTTCTTGTATTAATGTATATCAGTTCTTTTTTAATTTATTTTTAATCATTATTATTGTTATCATTATGTATTTCATGTTTTTGCCCTGGCTGAGTGGTAGAGAAGGCCTTATGGCCTTAACTCCGCCAGGTTAAATAAATAAATAAAATAAATAAATAAATAAAAATATTCTAATGTCTCCAGACTGTCCTGTCTTTTCAATTAGTGCGCCTGATGGTCTTGACTAGACTACACGCAATGCGCGTTTTCTGAAGAAGTTGCCTAGCGGCGTACTGCAGGCGAGTTCAGAAAATTTGAATTAAAACGACTTGATGTTAAAAGAGTATCAGTACGGGAGGGAGCAATATCTAACAGCTTTTCTCGCAAATTGTAGACCTGTTTAACCATAGCTCCTTCAATCCTAACAGTTCCATGGTAACGAGGTACCTCGTAAGTCTATTGAAGGACCCTAGTAGAGCAAGGAGCGAACATGGTTTTCAGTGCAGGGTTACAAAAGTTTTTTCCTCGACTAAAAAGGCCTACCTAAAATATTTAATGAGATACATTTCGAATTTTGAATTCCCTACTGAAAGATCAAGAACTCATTTTTGGCAACAAACAAACAATAGAAATGCCATGTCTTGCAGAACACACAATGCAAACGTGACAACATGGCATGCTGTGTTCTCATTTATTAAGTGCCAGAGATTGTGTGGTGGACGGGAAAATGTATGTCCGTCTGTCCGTGTGTCTGTACGCGCGATAACTCAAATACGCTTTATCGGATTTTGATGAAATTTGATATACGCATTTATAACGTCCATAGAAATAAGTCTATTCATTTTGGATTAAATCGGTTGATTGGTACCGGATTAAAGCCCAATTTAGTGCCTATTTTGTGGTAATATATTATAAACAATTTATCTCATGACAACGTATTGTTTTACAGTGTTCATATACGGCTTTAAAAGATGCAATACAGTTAGCTTTGACAAATAGCATACCCACGTATTCCTTCACATAAGCTTATGAAATTAGACCTTTGTTCTTCCATAAGCCCTGCTTAATGAACCGATCTGGAGCTTAACTCGGAAATCGATTCCTTAAATAACTTATTTTCTGCATATCATAATTGCAATTATCCCTGAATAAACAAAAGCATTATGGCATTTTGTTACATAAGTTTACTTGATTTTATTTGCATTGATATAGCCCCAGTTGATTTCCGGAGTTACTGTCACAGTTATAACTTGTCCGCCAGGAGTATAAAAGTCCGGCATATAGTCATTGATTTCTTTTTCTTTTCGTTACGAAGTGTCCGTATGACATGATGTACAAGAGGTAATCAAGAACTAACATAATATTTTGACCCACTGCCTCCCGAATGCGAATTCGCGACGATAATTCCTCCGGTTAACCCACTCTGAGGATATCGTCGAATCTCTTGGGACCCCTTCTGGTAAGTTAAAGACATCTTCGGGCATTTTCGGGTATTCTGTGGGAACATTTCAGGGGGCTTTTTTAAGATTACATACAGCCCCCAAATTATCTCTCTGTACCACTCTTCAGTAAGATGCAATACAAGTTAACAAAATCATCATTGTAGCTAGCCAGATTTTAATAACAACAATTTTAGATGTAGTAAAGGCAATTAAATCACGGAGTTTGAAATGGGCTGGACATGTTGCACGCATGGAGGAGGAAAGTCATCTCAAAAATATTGACTGGGAGACCCGAAGGGAAAAGACCACTTTGAAGACCTAGACGTAGGTGGGAAGGCAATAATAGGATAGATTTAAGGGAAGTAGGTTTTTGCGAGGAATGGTTGAATGGAGTTAGCACAGAATAGGGTTCAATGGCGGGCTCATGTAAGCGCAGCAATGAACCTGAGGGTTCCATAAAAAGATAATATTCCTTTAGCTTACTTAGGAATTGTCTATTGCCATTGGGTAAGTAAGTAGGACTTATGTATATGGAGCGAAATATTTTAAAGATAGTCAAGAGATATTTCCTGATTTCAAAAATGCATGAACGCACTAATCGAATAAACAAATTCTGAACTTGTTTCTCAAGTTATCGAACAAGCTTGCATCAGTGATTAATACGCTCATTTAATTATATATGCTGTGAATAATTTTGTGTTAAATAGCTAACAAGAAACCGGCGAGTAAGTTTCAGATACAATGAAACTTCAAGAAGAGTTGTGCAAAATTCTTAAGTTAACATCCCGGAGCCTGACAAAGTGAAGAACTAACTATTCGCTAGGAGTTCAAAACTTAAAGAAAGTAGACTGGTGAAGTAGTTTGAACCAACATCTTCAGAAGCCTGTACTTGTTATTTTATACCCTTGAACTAATTCTAATAACACAGCAAAAATGCTTACCTTCGGTGTTCCTCAGGGTGCAGCGAGTCAAAAATTTCTTGGCACTGTAAAGAAAAGAATAAACATTATTATGAAGAATCTTATTGTTTTTGCTTAAACCTATAATATGTTTGTTTTTTGAACTCTCTTATAAATTTTGGCTTACAATTTTTTTGTTTTTTGTTTGTTCTGGTCTTCCATAAAGGCTTGTATTATGATGATTTTACTTACGGCACTTGTGTTTTTTGTAATTTTTACCGCACGGAGATTTCTTTTGTTTTCATATCAACCAGATTGCGTGCGGGAATGTCAAGTTACGATCCACGGCAACAATATTCGTAAGTACCACTAATTAGTTACGTCGTGCAAAAATTATGTAATATAATTTCAGTATGACTGAACTGACCCCGAAAACGAGCTATGCTCATGCCGGGTAAACAATACTCCATTCTGTAATTGTAATAATTGTGTTTATATTATTTGTATTTGTATTTGTAATAATTTGTAATATGTAATGAATTCTAATAATAATAAATAATAATAAAATTCGTATTACTGGCAAAAAAAGTTCAAAATCCGATTGTCAATTGTGCTGAAACTGTGAATTACTGGGGGGATATAAGCTTTCGGTGAAATTATTCATACTGGAAAAATGGGTGAATTTCATATTTTTTTCCTCAGCAATGAACTGTTCTACAATCTTATAATTTGACAAACTCTTTATTGACTACATCTACAATTACATACTATTTTCAAAATTATTCAAACTGTTACAGTTACGGGTAGTTATAGTTTCAAAATGGCATCCATGTTTCATCCACTGAAATGCCGTTTCCTTGATAACTTCCGCAAATATCAGTATTTCTGAGTGATTATTTTTCGGTGTATTTGTTAATACCATATGAACAATATTATCTACAATCATTCATTTAACATTAATAGTTTATTTTTAAAAGAATATATTTTTTAATGGAAAAGAACATTTTAAAAAAATTATTAGTTTTTTTAATACTTTTGTGGACATTCTAAAGATTGTAGGTGTTATTCATATGATGTTTGCAAATAGATAGAAAAATCACTTAAATACCTAGGTATATTGCCATTTGTTGAAATTATCACGGAGACCGCATTTTAGTGACTGCCAGTTTGTAACGATAATTTCCGGTAACTGTAACAGTTTGATTAATTTTGAAAATAGTATGCAATTGTAGACGTAGTCAATAAAGAGTAGGTCACCTATGAATTTCACCGAAAGCTGTATGTCCCCCCCCCCCTTAAGACAGCTTCTCCCTAGCTAGGTTGCATATAGACAACTTGACATAAGGACATGTATATTACAATAAATTTTTGTTAAATGTATTTTTTATACATTTTTAAAAATTTCAATTGGAATTGTTATTGAGTGCAAAGGAGTGCTCAAAACACCAATATTTCGAAAATGTAAATTGTGCAGAAACGTATTTCCGAGTTAAAATATTAAATAAGAAAATATTTAAAATTTGAATTTAACTGCCAAATCGGAATTTGGGCGCGAAAGGTCAAAGTAGTCTTCTGATTTATTTCACTTCCTCAATTCCGATGGTTCTTCGTCACAAATAAAATAAACTGTTTGTTCTGAGCGCTATTGGAGTTCTCAGCCAAGTATAGAATGGGCTGTCCGCCACTAAAATGGTTGCATAACGACAAAAACAAAACTCTCCCTGCCTTTAGTAGTTATAGTGATTTGTAGTTTGCTTAGTAGACTAACGTAGTTTGTCAACTACTGGACTCCCCAAACCCCCCGCTGAGGTTCTCCGGAAAGGTTTTTGGAATTTTCCTGTGATTTACAGCCTAAAAACTATATGTGCACCAAATTTCAAGTTTCTAGCTCATCTGGAAGTGGGCAAACATTAATGTCAGTGAGTGAGACCTTTTCTCGGGGGGTTTTCAGAGCTAAAGATAAAAAAAAAAAAAAAACTTTTTTTAAAATTTTCCTGTGGTTTACAGCTTAAAAGCTAGATGTGTACCAAATGTCAACTTTGTAGCTCATCTGGAAGTGGGCAAACATTAATATCAGTGAGTGAGCCCTTTTTCGGGGGGTTTTAGGGCTAAATTTTTTTTTAATACTTCTTGGAATTTTCCTGTGGTTTACAGCCTGAAAGCTACATTTGTAGGCTTACCAAATTTCAAATTTCTAGCTCATCTGAAAGTGAGCAAACATTAATGTCAGTGAGTGAGTGAGTGAGTCAGCCGTGTGGTTTTATATTATAGGGATTACTTGATCATGTAGAAGAGAGTTTAGATGTAAATGTGAATGTGAATGTATATTATGGACCTGTGTAATGTGTTGTATTAAGAAAAGATGAATAAAGTTAAAATAAAATAAAATATTAGCATTGTTAGAAATATATAAATCTCCGACTATATACCACTCAAGAATAAATAACAGAAGAAGCAAAGCAAGGAAAACCAAGGAAATGCAAATGAAGGAGTACACGCTTAAATGATAAAAAAATTTCTATTTATTATTAGTTATTTATGGTCATGTATATAAAAATATGTATTAATAGATGTAGTATACCCAGTGTAGAAACATTGAAATTGTGTGTTATTTTATTACACAAATAACGAGGATCAAGCAAGGCACGGACTTCAAGACTCCTCAACTAACTCAAGAGGATATCGTTTGATGTTGGTCCTCATCATAAATAACATACACGCAACTATACTACGGAACATTCTCACAAAATTAAATAACTGACATGCATATTGATATGCCAACTTACATCATTTTAAGGACAGATAGCGAATAATGCTACTACATCAACATATTTAATCAACATTTTATCTCATCCAGTGTCTGGAAAAACATTTTCTTATGTGTAAATTTTAATTTTAATTTTAACTTATGAATTTTATGTTTTTAAACAAGATACAAAACCAGTAATACACTAACACTGAGCTCAATGTTTCTACAATGTTTCTATTAATACATATTTTTATATACATGACCATAAATAACTAATAATAAATATAATTTTTTTTATCATTTAAGCGTGTTCTCCTTCATTTGCATTTCCTTGGTTTTCCTTGCTTTGCTTCTTCTGTTATTAAGTGCCAGTATGGTACTTTATGAGATTGTGTGGTGGATGAAAAAATGTCCGTCCGTCTGTCTGTCCGTCTGTCCGTGTGTCTGTACGCACCATAACTCAAATACGCTTTTTCGGATTTTCATGAAACTTGGTATACCCATTCATGACGTCCATGAGAAGTGCCCTATTGAATTTGAACCTAATCTGTTGACCGGTACCGGAGTAAAACCCAATTTAGTGTATATTTTAAAGACGCGGTAACTCAAATACGCTTTACCGGATTTTTATGAAACTTGGTATACACATTTACAATGTCCATGGGAAGACGTCTATTCATAATGGATAAAATCGGTTGATCTGTTTCGGAGTAATGCTCTATTTAGTGCCTATTTTATGGCAATATACGTATTCGAAAGAATTTATAAAAAAAATGAAAATCAGTTATCTTGACAACATAGCCTATTGTTTTACTGTGATGTTATAAGGCCTTGGAAATTAAAATACAGGTAGCTATGACAAAAAACACCATTGTTTTACATGCGCTTATCCAACTAGACCGTTAAAATGACCCAGGTGGCCGAGATGGTAGACCTTTCTTCTTCCGTAAGCCCTGCTTAATGAATAAATCTGGAGCTTAACTTGGAAATCAATTTAAAAAAAACAACATATTCTGCATATCATAATTGCAGTCATAACTGATTAAACAAAAACATACTGGCACTTTTTTACATCAGTTTACCTGATTTTATTTATTCTTGAGTGGTATATAGTCGGAGATTTATATATTTCTAACAATCATATTTATGCCACTGGAAAATGAAATTAATTAATTAAAATATTAGCAGCTTACGTCCATGTACACATGCCTAGACACCAGCATCTAATCAAGCAGATTTATTTTATTATCCGCCACGAACGGATTACTGAACGAACTTGTCACCCATGTTCCCTACATTTCAACATTTGCGATTTATGCTGTCTACAATCTGACTTTTTAAAAATATAATCAGCTTATTGAAAACACTGTAAAATCAGCAAAAGGCAGTACGTCAACTTATTCATTTTCAACTATATTTTATACGGTAACGTAAACTTCACTAATTTCTGTCATTTTTTCAATTTTCAATCAATCAGTCAATTTATTTTTCCAAGAGACAACATACATTGTATAGGAAATAGTCAAAAGCAGTGATAGTTAATGATAATATCAGTATTCTTCTAAAGAATAAAACAATTCTCAATCAAAATCTATTTTAGTTCCTTCTTAAACAATGAAGCCTTATTTACATTTTTAATATGCACCGGGAGATTATTAAATAATTTGGGCCCAAGTACATTGGAGGGATTTGCATTCTGCTTTTAGCCCATTAACGGAGCACCTTGGAGGGCAGAAGTTCTAGTCTGATGAAGGCATCCAATCGGCGGTGCATGAGTGGCTACAGTGTCAACCAAAATAATTTTTCTCACGCGGTATCAAAGCACTTCCTATCTAATGGCGCAAGTGGATTGAACTGGGAGGGGACTATGTGGAAAAATAATGTGCAAGTAAGCATTCTTCCTGCAGTAAAACGGTGGAAAAAATTAACTGCGGTTTTCATTTGATTCTCCCTCGTAGCTTATGCCATGGGTAAAACTTTCTGCTCAAAATTCTGTGGCGGGAAGTTATAAACCAGCTATCCGAAAATTATATTTTTGGAATCAGATGACTTCAAATCATACCTACATTAAAGCGCAAATTCGTCATCGCATAATATGATCTGTAAATGCTTCCTCTACCTACCGGGTGTTCGGAAATTCATATTAAAAACTTCTAGGGCTAGTAGAGGGTACTTAGTAGACAATATTTCGAATAGGAAACCATGTCCGGAAACGGTTTTGCCGGTGTTGTTTTGCAACCGGATAGGCAGTACATGACGTCAGAGGATCACCTGATGGCACGTGACCCTGCTGTGGTTTTACGCCTGGAGCCCCCATGATTCGTCGGTACAATGTGTGCAACGACGTTGGTGATCGTCACATCGAGCCTATGTTGTAGTGAGCAGTTTCGTATGGGACACATCCAGTGCACAATACAGAAACAAATTTGTTTTTTCCACTATTGACACAAGTGTTATTGTGATCAATGAAAGTTTTGTTTTGTTACTTTGGTACTGTTACCAAAAAAATTTACTTTTGTCTGTAATGAGTCAAACGTCATTTACTTCTGTACCTAACGTCACACCTCATTTCACATGGTGCTCTTCTGACGTCATGTACTGCCTCTCCGGTTGCAAAATAACACCGGCAAATCCGACACATTGTACAGCCGAATTTGGTTAATTCGACGTTGGATAATTCGAAATATTGTATAATTCGAATAAATACTCATTCCCCTTCAAATTCCTATATAAATGTATGTTAAAAAATAACAATCAATTCGGATTTTTTTAAGCTTAATTTGGATAAATCGAAGCCAAAATTTTTGTCATGTTAATGTTGTAAGGATTCCAAGAGTTCATTGCTTCCAGGAATTCCACAAGAATTCTCTATTTCGCTGAAGAACCCTAGTCGCAAGCACCGTACTAAAGTGTATTTTTAACCACCGTTATCTTCCTTCTGCTGAATAGATGTTCAATGGAATGCGAAGTTCACCCCGTCCGCTACAGTCTTGGAGGGATTCAACACTTCTGTGAAAATTTTAGTGTTCATTCTATCTTCCAAGTGTGACTGTGTTTGAAAATGTCAAAGCGTTGAACATACACCAGTTCCTTTATTAAATTTAGGGTTACAGTTTTAGTGTGGAAAAAAATGGTTTCATTTAACATCCTAACAACAGGATGGCAGTCTTTAAGGTAAGATTCACTATACAATTATTATTATTTATTGCAATGAGTTTATTTTTAACATTTTTACGGCATTTTCGTTTAAAAAGTCACAGTTTTGATTAATTCAAAATTTGGATAATTCGATTTTTTCTAATTCCCCTTGGGGTTCGAATTACTAAGAGTCCACTGTAATATGTAATGGTTGTAGCACGGAAACGGTACTTTCCGGACATGGGTTCCTGTTCGAAATATTGTCTACTAAGTCCCCACTACTAGCCCTAGAAGTTTGTAATATGAATTTCTGAACACCCGGTATAGTAACTAGGTAGAGGAATTTAATAACGAAGTAGAAACAATCCATGGTTACATGGAGACAATTACATGTAAGGAAATAATACAATGCATCAAGAACATTGAGACTCAGTGAATCGTAAACTCTTCCGCAGCATAATGATATTGTTCATAACTATTACTCTTACAAGTCTGCGACTGCGCATGAGCTCTGATTTACAGTCAACTTGTTACTGAATAAAATGAAACTAAAACAGTAGGGTGGGGGATGAGCCACTTCTTACCTAATACCTCCCACTCTTACCAAACGCACTTTCAGTATTTCCCAGTGCTGTGCAAGAAATGTTCTGGTTGCCATGACAACTATGCAGTGAAATTTTTGTTTCGTCTCTCAATTGTTACATTCCACATTTCTGTAGCATTTTCTGGATAACTCAAAATGCAGCGTAAGTCCAATATTCTGAACTTTCCTATCACACTTGCA